>CABHPP010149173.1:0-77949 GCA_902168425.1 Peromyscus attwateri | reverse complement strand
GTTTCTCTGTGTAGCTTTGCTCCTTTCCTGGAACTCACTTGGGAGACCAGGCTGGCCTCAAACTCACAGAGATCCGCCTGCCTCTGCCTCCTGAGTGCTGGGATTAAAGGCGTGCGCCACCACCGCCCGGCTTTTTTTTTTTTTCTGATTAATTGATCAATGATAGGTGATTGATCAATCATCGATTCATCAGTTAGTGACGTCATCAGTCCAGCGGGTCGGTCGGGATCCGAACTCGCCACCTCACACACCACAGCACAGTCGCCTAGCCTCAGAGCCACCTCTCAGGTGTCGCTCAGTTTATTTCTTTACCTATGTTAATAGTTGCTGCTTATTACTAAACCTTACCTATAGTATCATGTCCTTTGTTTATTTTGTATTAATTATAAAATATAGCTACATGGTTTCTGCTTCCCTTTCCTCCTTCCAAGTCATCCCATTCACTCCACACTCCCTATGGAATTCGTGGCCTCTTATTCTTTAATATGCAAATAAATATAATCTTCGGAGTCTGCTTAGTGCTGTTTGTATATTTTTAGGGCCAACTACTTGGTATTGGATAACCATTTAGATTTAGAGTGCTCATCTCTGAGGAAGAATATGCCTCTCTCAGCAGTTTTTAACTACCTGTAGCTCTTCATCTAGGGATGGGGCCCCATGAGATTTCTCCTATCCACATTGGCAAGTCAACTGGTATTGTCATTATTTGGGCCTTGTTGATATTTCATGTGGGGAGCTTCCATGTCATATCTAGAAGACACAGTCTCACAGCAGACTTTCTGGTCCTCTGACACAATCTTCCTGCCCCTTCTTTCACAATGTTCCCTGAGATTTAGGTGTAGGGGCTGTACTATAGATGTATCAGTTGGGGCTTGGCACTCCAGGTTCAATTGTGACCTACATTTTGACTAGCTGTGGCTATCATCAAGTCATTGGCTAGGTTTTCAGTCCCAGTCATGATTCCCCTGCTGTTCAGCAGGCCTTAACTCCACTTAGACAGCTGTTGGCTACTGCCAAGATAGCAATGCCCCTGTCTCATCTTTGGCGATATCGGGCCATGCTGATCATGGTTGTAGTTCATAGTCGTCACAGCTGGGTAGGACTGTTAAATGCTTTCTTCTTTTGGCAGCTTGCATAGCCCTTCTAGTATAGGAGGATGGCTTTTGTGTCAAATCCAGTCTGATTCCTTTGATCCCTGTGACCAAAGTGTGTGGTGTCTTCAGCAATGGGGACTCAGCTTCTGGGAGGCAACCAAAGGCAACAGCTATAGCCTATATTGTTTGGGGAGTCTCTAACTCCCCTGAACAACAATTCAAAAGGGGGTCTCTCATGCCTGATACTGGGCCTTTTGTTAGCTAGTCCATGGCTCTGGGGGAGAATATTATCACCCTGAATGGTATCATTTCACTTCAGCTATATACATATGTGAACACGTACTATTTTAACCAGCTACTTTCAAAAGTTAACTCATTTTCGCAATGCACAGCTTTGAAAAGGCGCTGTCTCCTCACTCCTCCCCATTTGCCAGAGTTGTGCCAACATGAAGAACAAACCAAATCCCTCAACACCATGGAACTGCTTCCAAACACATTTTCCCACTGCGTGAGTGTAAATCAGAAATACAAGGCTTAAGGCACAGGCTGAACTTGGCTTCTACAGGTTTTCCTGACAGTGGAGATTGTGAAGTAGTGATCAGCTGTGTGTCCTTTGTGTGATCCAGAGAGCTGAGATCTGGAAGGTCTTAGCAGAGATGAGTAATACCAGAGAAATGTCATTGAATTCCCTCTCGTGTGCCAAAGCTTGAAATCAGCTGAGCTTCAACACAGGATTCTGGTCCAAATCCAACCACAGGAACAGTTTTCCTAAGAAGAGATTCAGTTCCAGTGAGCTCTAATATAAAATCTGTGGTCAAGACAACACAGGGTATAGAAGAGCCTGGTTTAAAATAAAAGCCACCAGAATATGCTATGGGTAACATCACAGCTGTTGGTTCACCCCAAGGCTCATCAAAACAACCAGCAGGCTGGTATCCATCAGGTCACTCTTGGCTTTCATGACTGCACCCCTGCTAACTTGCATGTGGTCACTGAATAAATCAATGACTTGCCAACGGAGGTTTGCCGTTCCCACCAATTCATCTTGAATACCCCCACCTGGTCCTAGAGGTTAATACTGGAACAGTCTTTCAAGAATGTCAGAGGGACAGAACCTCATCCTTAGCCAATGTTTCTAAAGATGATGGAAATGTTTCTCCTGCTTTAGGGAAAAGTCTGTGACTGCCTGGTCTCCACATGGGGCTTAAGGAATGCAACTGCATGAAGCTCTGGTTTGGCTTTTTAAAATCTCTAAAAAAATGTACTTAAGATAAAGTAGCAGCTGTTGTTTTTATTAAAGGGCTGGCATACTTTATCATTGGTTTACTATTTCATTTACCTCTTTTACTGAACTTACATTTATGTCATGCAATGGAGTTTGAAAATCTTGGAGGCTGAACCTGTAAATTAAGAAGTTATTTCCATGAAGCAGCTGCCCCCTCCTCCACCACCAGTCAAGAAAGCTATGCCTGCTGTATATTGTTGCCTATGTGAATCCTGTTGCCAAGATAAATGCCAGAGGTCTTTGGCTTTATCAGAAAGCACTAGAAGGAAGAAAAGGGTAGAAATTCACAAATACTCACTGGCCTTTTGTTCTTTTTGGTAACTAGGTCACACATTCTCATTTTTTCTAAGGCTTGAAACTTTACAGAACTGTAAAATATGGCCACATAGTAGTCATGTGATCATTGTCTGAATGAACAGCATAGCAAAAGACACTCGGTTTAATTTTTCATTCTCTGACCATTTCAGACATGTATACAACATATCTTTATCATATCTGACCCAAATCCCCACCTCCCCTGCCCCAGATTCCCTTTGCCACCTTTGTCTGCTATTCTTCCTCTTCCTCTTCTTTTTTTTTCTTTTTATAACCAACTGGGCTCAGTTAATCCTGCCTTTATGCACTTGAATGTGGGACCATCTACTGGAGCATGGGAAACCTACCAACAGTCACATACCCAAGAAAAATGACTCCTCCACAAACAGAGAAGCCTCAAGTTGATAATGTTTCCTCAGCTCAGGGTAGAACCCTCTCTCAACCCACACTGGAGTTGACCAGTTTGACCTTTTGCAGGTCTTTTTCAGACAACATAGCTGATGTGAGTTCATAGGTACAATGACCATGTGGTGTCCAGAAGATAGCAGTTCTCGGCAATATTCCCCATCCTCTGCCTCTTTCTGCCTCCTCTTCAGCTATGTTCTCTGGGCCTTTGGGGTAGTGGTGGATATAAATGTTCTATTTAGGAGGACTGAGTACTCAACAGTTCTGAGTCTCCATGTTGCTGCCCACTGCAAAAACAAGCTTCTCTGACCAAGTTGAGGACAGTATTAATCTATGAGTATAAGCATAGGTATTTAGAAGGCAGTTTGCTAGCATGTCTATTTAGCAACACAACACTAGTAGGTTCTTCCCTAGGGTCTGTGGGCTCCAAGGCCAGGAGCTTTAGATTAAAATTTATAATACCAGGCCTGAATTGCCTCCTGTGGAGCAGGCCTGAAATCAAATCAGAAAGCCAGTGGTTGCCCCCATTACTGCTATGCCACTATTAAACACCAATAGGCACATCTTACCCGACAGATTGATATTATAGCACACAAGGTGCACACTGTTGGGTAAGTCCATGGTGAGTTTTCTTCCCCAGCAGCTCATGTATCTTTTGGTACCATGAAAGCTAGCCATCAGGAAAGAGGTTTCTAGGTCAGTTACAGCTTAATTTTCCTATGTCCTGAAACCCAAACAGGTTTGTCTTCAACAATAGAGTCTTACCACCTAACTATGGTGAGCAACCAGGAACAATAGCAATAGCCTGTGCTGTTTGGGGAGGGGTGGGTCTTTGGGGCCTCCCTGACCTAGGGATGTATCCCATGCTTGACAATGAGATTTTCATTTAATAAGCCATGACTTCTAATGGAAGCATTGTCCACTCATGAAAGGTACCCTTGTCCAAACTCTTTTTTTTTTAAAGTTGGATTTTTTTTAGAGGTATGTTTTTAGCTTCCAAAGCAGTGTGTCTCCCTAAGACTTTTTATACATCATTGGTTCTGGTTAGTTAACCATCTCCTACCTCCTTTTCCTATCCCCAGTCCCTATTCTTACTTAACCCTTTAACCTCCAGTGCTCCTTCTCTCTACTTTCATATCATATATTTTCTACTACACCCTCAAGGCTTCGGTGAGAGCTGCCCTTCTTGTTATGAGTGTTATAAATACTAACATGATTCTGCTTACACTCTCACCAGAACACATATTTAAATACGTAACTATGCTAGGAGTCAGGCATGTTATTAGAGATACCATTTTTATCAGAGTTCTTGTTGTCTGATGACCCAGACAGATACATAGGGACACACATTGATGAGTGAAAGAACAAAGTAACAGATAATGTCATGCAGGTTCAATATGTATCGGCCAGAGGATGAGTATATTTGTAGGCAACCCATGATGTGTATCCAGCTTCCTGTGCTTCCTCCTTCTGAGAGATAAACACACTAGGTAATTATGCATTCAGCCTTGTCCTTTAGGATAGTCCCAGCATCCATTCTTTACTTCAACATTTATTAAACAACATGACACTCTAGCACCAGAATATTACTGATGTGGTGCCAAATGTGTATTGGCCCTTTGCTGCTTAGATGCTTAAAATCTGATGAGGGAAGCAAAGTAATTAACAATCTAATTAAATCCAACCCAGAAAGTATTACAATGGAAATATATTCAAAAGCATCAAAGTAGTGTGAGCCTACAGAAGAGACAAACTGCCTGGAGCATTGGGGAAGTCCTCACAGAAAAGGCCATTTTCACTGTGGGTGGGAGAGTGTTGTGTGACAAAATTTTTCCCAGGGAGATACAACACACACATCTACCCACCCCAGATAGGGAAACTACAACAAACCAAAGTACAGATACTATCAAAGTCCAACAAGGGGGACCATGGAGTTTTATTAGGGTTATTTACAGGAATATGGGTGAGGGGTTGCTTACAGGAGCAGCAATGATTCAAAGACAGGTGCAGTGCATCACCTAGGCTCATCCCAGAACGGGTGACAGCTCACAAAGCTGGGATCCTAGGGCACATTGCACAGCCTGCATTCAGCTCAACAGGTTGGAGAGTGTCCTTTCCAGGTGCCTCAGTTGGTCTAAACCTCTCCAAGGCAGCTCAGCTGGTTTTCGCTCCTTCTGGGCAGCTGGTCCGGTCTCAGAGTCCTTGCAGCTTAGCATGTCTGGGTCCTCCTGGCAGCTCTGCCATCTTTTCAGTTCTGCTCCAGTCTGAGAGGGACTCTCAGCTTTAGTTGCTTCCTCTGGCAAGGAGGAGCTCAGTGAACCTGGGCAGTTTCAGGGACTTCCAGAAGCTATCCTGAGTTGTCTACTTTTTTTTGCTCAAGGAGTTTCCCTGCAGATTGAAATGTTTCAATCTCTGAGGAAACTCTTATACAACCAAGAAGGGAGAAGCAGTCATTGTAATCAGGGCTGGAAGAAGTAAGAAGACTGAGCAGTTTCGAAGGAAGACAGGGCGGGCTTGGACACTAAGGCTGAGGAGCAGTTTGGGTCTGAAGATGAAAAGTTCTGAAAGAATTGTCTCCATTCTTAGTGTGATTTGACTATGTCTACCAGTGTTCATATGTTAGATCCTTGAACCCCAGTCAGCAGTATGGAGAGGAACGACCTTCAGAAAGTAGCTAAATCAAGAGCTTCTGCCCTTGTAAATAGGTTAATCCACCACTGCAGCAGTGGGTCAGTGATTATGGGAGTGGCTCCTGATGTGGGCTCCACCTTTTCCCTCTCTTCTTACATGTGTTCCTTGTGTCTTCAAGCACAGATGGTGCATTATGAAGGTCCTTACCAGACAACCTCTTGACTTAGGACTTCCCCATTTCCAGAATTATAGGAAAGAATTCCTTGTGCGCTTTCTCTCTCTCTCTCTCTCTCTCTCTCTCTCTCTCTCTCTCTCTCGTTAGGTGGATTAAAGATGGGATTTCTTTTTGTATCCTTAGCTATCCTGGAACTTGCTCTGTAAACCAGGTTGGCCTCAAACTCACAGAGATCTGCATGCCTCTGCCTCCCGAGACCTGGGATTAAAGGCGTGTGCCATCACTGCCCGGTTCAAATTCTTTGTTCTCTATAACCTACCTTGTCTAGGTATTCTGCTAGAACAACACAAAATCAACCAAGTAAGCCGTTCTTCAAGTTTGTCATCATAGAAAGGTCCTCAGGCTGCACTTGCCTTGTGTGAGACAGTATCATGCATTCACACTCTTTCTTTCTCCTCATTCCCTGAACATATCACTCAATTAAAGCCCCAAAGACAAAGTCCAGCGTACTCTGCAGTTCAACCCATAACTGTGCTTCACCCCTTTAGACAGATGTGGACAATAGAAAGGACAACACCTTTCATTCCGATGGCAAGGAAACAATTGTACCTGCAGCCATTCATGTTCAAGTCTTCCAAGTTTATGAAGTAGAAATTATAAAGTTCCCATTGTAGGGTGAGAAGCTGAAAAAAAACCAAAACGATCTGTTAAAAAAAAATAGCCCTAATTCACTACTATAATTGATGTGATAATAGATGTATTTCAGGTAGGTGCTATGCCTGCATAATGTATCTTTTTTTTTTTTTTTTTTTGGTTTTTCGAGACAGGGTTTCTCTGTGTAGCTTTGCGCCTTTCCTGGAGCTCACTTGGTAGCCCAGGCTGGCCTCGAACTCACAGAGATCCGCCTGCCTCTGCCTCCCGAGTGCTGGGATTAAAGGCGTGCACCACCAACGCCCGGCTATGTATCTTATATAGTGTATGTTTTCAATCTGCCCAACTCTGAGAGCTTAGATTTTGTTCACAGTTCATGACTAGGAAACAAGGCTGAGTAATGCTAAGTAGCTTTCTCAAGGGACAACGGGGATTAGAAGTCCAGCCGCTTCCCATGCCTGTGTGTGTGTTTTCTCTGCTCACATCTGCTCATGCTTTCCAGGTTGGAATGAATATGCAGCTATGCTGGCTTTCCTTTTTATTCAGGGGCAGTGGAATTCTCACTGTCAGGTTTTTATAGCTTGGAGGCCAGATGAAAAACTCTCCAGGGGCATCATCAGCCTGGGCTGCATTTATCACAGAACAGGATTTTCTTGAGCTATAATCCATTTTTTCTTCTTCCCAGTTCAACACTTTCTATGGAAATTATTTCTCTGGTTGTAACACTAGGGATATTAAAATATAACCTGAAGAGTGTGGTCACTTAAATTGCTTCCAGGCACTAATAACTAAATTTGTATATCAAATTTAAAAGAAAATAATAAAGCCGTGAGAGAAGACACAGACCTACTACTTTTAAGACATGAGTCTCAAAAGTTCTTATTAATAAAATCAAACCCGGGGCCAGTTATTGGTATGAAATACTGGATGGTCAGAGAGACAGAATAAGCCACAGCTATCTTACCTCGCCAGATCCTCAGATGGTCTTGTTTCCTCAGACTGGAAGCCTCTGTGTCCTCATATCCGAATGGCTCTCAGCTGAACTGTGCTCCAAAGCCTAAAAGCTTAACCAGCTAAATGCTTAACCAGCTAAATGCTTCTAGTTTCTGGTCCTCACGCCTTATATACCTTTCTGCTTTCTACCACTACTCCCTGGGATTAAAGGCTCACTTTCTGGGATTAAAGGCGTGTGTCACCATGTCTAGCCATTTCCAGTGTGGCCTTGAACTCACAGAGATCCAGAGGGATTTCTGTCTCTGGAATGCTAGGATTAAAGGCGTGTGCTACCACTGCCTAACCTTCGTTTAATATTGTGGCTGTTCCATCTCTGACCCCAGATAAGTTTATTAAGGTACACAATATTTTGGGGAACACAATACCACCACATACTACTGTAAGTGTTACAGCTCTGCAGGGAAAGGTTTCCCCCAATGCAAGTGTTGCAGCTTTGAGGAGAAAGGTATCCTGACAGTAGGGAGCCAAGGAATACCACAAAGTCACAACACACACACACACACACACACACACACACACACACACACAAAAAAAAAAAAAAAAAAAAAAAAAACCTCACACATGACATGTAAGAGGGTGGCTGCTTCTGCTCAGGCAAGAACTTGAGCAGGAAGCAGGGTTTATATAGGGTTTCTTAGGGGCAAAGTTTTCCAGGGTGGAGATTTCCAGGGTGGGGATTGGTGGGATTTCAAGTCCCAAGCTTGGGCCAAGCCTGGGTATTGGTGGGATTTCAAGCTCAGAAATTGGTGGGCTTTTAAAATCCAGAGTGAGCTTGGACTTTCTACATTACACCAGTGTTTCTCAACCTTCTAAATGCTGCAACCCTTTAATATACCTCCTCAGGTTGTGGTGACCCCCAACCATAAAATTATTTTCATTGTTACTTTATAACTGTAATTTTGTTGCTGTTATGAATCATAATGTAAATAGCTGTGTTTTCTGATGCTAGTAGGTAACCCCTGTGAAAGGGTCTTTCAATCCTCCCAAGGGGTCATGACCTCCAGGTTGAAAACCGCTGCCCAACACTACCTGCATCTTTCTGGTAGATTAAATTTAATGTCTTTGGCTCGGTGCACATGTACAGAACAAGTTTAGGTGAGGTACCAGTGATGAGCATGATGCTACTGGCTTTTAGTTCAAAAACTGAAGTATCCATGTGGGTAACTTTCTTAGCTTGCCACTACTGAGCTAAACCTTGGCTTAGCCTGACTGTACTGTCTCTTTCTTTCCACCACAGGAATACGCTCCCTCCTATCTAAGTCCAGTCCTGTCCCTGAAGTATAAATCCTATCCTTTCATCTTACCCAGGAACCCAAAGCTAGCTATTATCAGGCTTTTCTTTTTTTTTTTTCCCTCCATATCCACTTGCCTTTTTTGTGGGGGGGGGGGGGGGGAGGTTGGTTTTTCAAGACAGGGTTTCTCTGTGTAGTTTTGGTGCCTGTCCTGGATCTCGCTCTGTAGACTAGGCTGGCCTCGAACTCACAGAGATCCGGCTGGGTCTGCCTCCTGAGTGCTGGAATTAAAGGCATGCTCCACCACTGCCCAGCTCACTTACATTTCTTAACTCTAGTTCTTTTCTCCAATGCTTAGTCTCCAGCTTCACTCAGCTTCAAATTCAACCATTAAAAGAAAAATCAATCCTGAGGGGCATGACTCTTCTGCTGTCACCCTGGCTAAGGCTATTTTCTATGGCAGTAACAGAAAATGCATGAGACTGGATAATTTATAGAGAAAAACGGGTTCACTGTGGTACATAGTTCTCGGGACCAGGAGGTTCAAGATCAGGCCTTTGTATCTGCTTGACTTCAAACAAAGGCCGTGCGCTGCTTCAACACATGGTGGAAAGCGGAGGGGGAAGAGGGTATGTGCTCTCAGAAGGGAAGGAAGGGGCTGCACTCCTAGAGCAGCTAACCCATTCCCTTGAGGAATTTATTAGGCCACGTCCATCTCTTCAATCTAAACATCTCCTACTTACCTTTGCCGTGATATTATGTATAAGATGTTCTATTCTTTACAAGCCGCAGTGTGAAACACTCAACTTCTGGTCTGAGAATACCTGCAAAGGCACCATAGTTCAGTTCAAATAACGTGAGAGACCAGAGAGCCATGCAGTCTTGGCTTCTGCCTCCATTAAATCATTAAATGCTCTATAACTGTTCTATTATCTTTTGATTTCTTCTCTTCACAACCCCCTTTTAAAAACTTGAGTCAGTCTAGGTCAGCAGGCCTTGTGTGAATTTCCTGCCACTTTATTTCCTTTACATAGAACATTTTACCTAGACTTCTTATTACACATCTAAGGGTATACGTGTATCTATCTGTTTGCACTGTGAGTTTGTATGTCCCACACAGGCAGGAACTGTGGAGTATTTCTCATGACTGCTACTGGGTCTAGAGCACAGAAATGCTCAATAACAGCTTTGGAAGGGAAACAGAGAAGCAGGCATGTTGGCAGCAATTATAACATGTGTGTACAAGCCCTGCCTCGCTCCTTTTCACCTTACATCCTTCACTATTGATCCCAAAGAGAGACAGTGGTTCCTGCAAGATGGGTAGTCATCATATAATGATAAGATGAGTAGGGAGTTAAGGCGACCAATGGTTAAAATCTTGGGTTCCTCTGCTTTATCCAGACCTAATCCGAAAATCATCAGATGGTAATTTCTCCCATTCTCTCTCTGTACCATCTTAAATGTCCAGTGAGACTTAACAACTGTACCCTTTCTTGTTATCCTTGAATCTGCCTGAGGCTTAGCACATACTGATGTTCTCTCATGCATTCCAAAAATGATGAAACTCTCACAAAAGTACCGTAAACATGTAATTTAGGGCAACCAAGAGAACACCATGGGCATCAGCATGTTAATAAAGCAAGAGAAATCTATGACTGTACCACTCTGAATGCACCCATCTTATCTGATATTAGAAGCTAAGGAGGCTCATGCCTGGTTAGTGCTTTGAAGAAAGAGAAGTAAGAGAATTCAGAGAATGAAATCATGTGCTCACCTAATTCCCTGGGACTGAGTTTAGAAAGAGAACTTTCAGCCATATGCTTATTATCTTGAAATACATATCTGTGGCAGTCAAACTTTAAGATTGATTGTGAAACTTTGACCTTAATATTTTCTACTAATATAAAAAGCATGGGTGAAATATTAAAAAGTTTGTCATTTAGAGAAAAGACCATTTCTCTAGTAAGCTCTTTTTTTTCCAATTTTTTCTCATCATTTTTCTGTGCTACAAAAGAATAATGGTACAGAAAACCAAAGTGTGAGATGGTGATCAATCCTGTCTTTTACTTTTCATGAGAATTGTTTTCTTCAAACTTAACTCTATTGCTCCTTTTTGGAGGCAGCGAGGTCCTCATCTCTGGCTACAGCTCGGTTCTATTTTCTGAGTTTTGTTTCTAACCAGTTTCAGCCACCCAGAGGTCACATTTCTGAAGTGATTCAGATGTCTTAATTGTGGAGATATTTTCCTTGAAATGTATTCTGAGAACATCGCTGTTAAAAGTACATTCTCTTTGCATATTTTGATTATTGTTTCTCAAACACATTCAGAAAACAAAAGGTTTTCCCGTTTACTTTTGTGTTTTCTCTAAATGCAGATTGCACATTTCAATTTATCCTTAAAACTTCAGGCTACTCCGTGTAAGCGCACTTACTATAAGGACCATTCCCACTGTGCCAGAAACCTAGGGATCATAAGAATCTACCAAGTCTGAGAACTGCCCAAAGTGTCATTGATTACTGTGACTCTTAAACAACACAACAAAGATAAGGGAAATGTCTCACAACTTTTCAAAACAAAACAAAAAAATCACTTTGGAAAAGAAAATGTTTTTCTCTTCCAAGCAATGCAGAGCTTATATGATGCCAGTGTCAGACTCTGTGTTCTAACTTCCCTGCATTTTCAGCCACGGATAGTATATTTAATAAGGAGGAGTATATTCTTTATATTTTCCCCACAACTACTTCCTTTCACTCTGTTTTTTCTGTTTTTTTCAAGCCCCACATCTCAACAAAACAGTCTGGAAAGGCTTTGTCTTGTGTTAAGTAGATATCTTTAAAACGTGCTCTTGCTTTTACTAAAAGCGGAGATAGAGCTTGAGATTGAAGATATCTGGGCATAGACCACTTTGTGTTACAAGCAAACAGCCATGCAGTCACATTCTGGGATATCTACTACTGCTTGAGAACCCAACACTTTACATCATAACATCTCCTAAGAGAACATTAATGAGGCTATGTAGTACTCATCTGTGCTTAACAGAAAGGATATATTTTTGTGGGTTTTAAAATTAAAATACTGTGATGATAATGCTAAGATTTAGATGTGTAAAATAGCAGTAGGGGTGCAACTCAATGGTAGAATACTTGCCTAATATACAATGCTCTGGATTTAACCCCCAGCACTGCAACAAATGGAAATAAATGAATGAGTGATTGAATGATGAATTAATTAATTAATAATATAAGATAGATAAAATATATGCATATTTATTTTTGGTGTGCGGGTATGTGTCTATGACATGGAACCTTGGACCTCACATATACTAGGAAAACATTCAGTGGTAGCTATATTCCCAAGTGATGTTATATTTTTAATAATAAAGTGTCAATTATGAGAAAAAAATAATGAAGATGATGAAAGGAAGTTTGAAAATCCCCCCTGGGGAAACAACTTTTAATGCACTGCTGAATCCTAACAGTTACTCACACAGGGTCTTAGGAAATCTGCATGAAGTGACAAGAAAGAGCATTTCCTGAACTTTTGAGAAAGAAATTAAATAGTCACTATTTACTCCCTTCTCTCACTGTAAAACCTTATGCTGAGAAATACACAGATGTGACTTATTTCAACATGAAATTGATTCTTCCCACCACCTTTGCCTTCCACTCTTGTGAATCTCATTTCTCCTCAAATCCAAAACAGAGGAATGTAAGAAAAACGTAGGATACTCCATGACTTATTTAGGGACTCCTCCATTTACTACCTATAGGATTTGTGCATCTCTGTGATCATTCTGTGAATCTTAGATGTTCATTGGGGAAATGGAAAAAATATCTACTTCATAAAAATTGTCATGGAGAAACAGCTATATTGTATCTCATGTAGTGGTTGGTATATGCAAGTCCCTCATTTCTCTCATTCTTCTCAAAGACAGACTTCAGGACTAGAATTTTGATGCCTAACTTAATGCATGGAGAAGTGGGGTGACACTAATGGACAGCAGAGTGGAAAGAAAGAAAGAAAGAAAGAAAGAAAGAAAGAAAGAAAGGAAGGAAGGAAGGAAGGAAGGAAGGAAGGAAGGAAGGAAGGAAGGGAGAAAGAAAGAGAGAGAGAGAGAGATAAAGAAAGAGAGAAAGAAAGAAAGGGAAAAGGAAGGCATTGGAATATGTATGACTCCTTCCAGAAGCTTGTGGCAAGATTGTGGCTCATAGGCAGCAAGGCTGGGGAGCCATTTTTCCATGCTGGTGCTAAGGATAGGTTTTCCCATTGCCTATGTCAGGCATGAAGAAACTCAACCAGGACCCAGTAGAACTTGTGATTTCATGTAGGGTTTTCAAGAAATGTGCTATTAGAAAGAACAGTTTGTCCAGTGACTCTGTCTCCACAGACCTGAATAGTCTATGTGGAAGAATCATGCAGTACTCCTTATTCCTGTGACTTTGTCTTCTGTGGTTCAGTTACCTGCTGGCAACTGTAACCTGAATAGATTATATAGGAAAGTCTAGAAATATATATTCATAAGCTTTAACTACCTTTTGTTATTAGAATATGTTATCGTAACCTACTTTACTATAAATAGTATCTTATTGTACCTAAGTTATGAATTATGCCTTATCATAGGTATATATATACAGAATAAAACTGTACATACACAGGCATGGGTCTAGCCAAAGTTTTTTACTTTTCTGAGGAGTCTCAGATTGCATCTCTTGTAGATAATGGTGTGTGGGGGGAAGCAATGCTAAAAGACTGTTGGAAATCAGCTACTAGATAAACCAAGAACTCCTTCCTAGCATTCACAGGGGTGGCTGTGTAGACTCCACTTTATCTTCACTGTGCACTGAGCCTTTCCTGGAACATGGAGGAATCTATGGTTGGATGGCCAGCTGGAATCAAACAGTTCTCATCACATATCAAATGTCATTCTGTGTCAGAAGAGAAGCCAAAGCTTTTCTTAGAGACAGTCTGGATGCAAGCAACAGAAAACACATTCAAAGTTGTTTCCACAGGAGGTGGCTGAATGTCATTGTGAATTCTTAGACATGAAGAGCACAGAGCAGTGGAAAGCCTCTCATGAGGCTGCCCAATCACCACCCCTCCTATGCACACACCTGCTTCCTTTCCCACGTATCCCTGAGAACATGTTTCTTGGTGCCTCCTGATTTCTGCCTGTCCATGCTACTCATAGCTCATGTTTGCCTTGGGGTTTCCTTAGAATTCAATCAAAATGCTCAGCTTCCAGTCATAGTGAAGTAACCAGAGAGGCCACACAAGTCAAGCAGCATTGTTAATGTCACAGGGGTTGAGTTTCCATGCATCCTAACCATAGTTTCTGTGTGACTTGGGAAAGGGGAGAAGGTCCTACCAATGTCCCATACCTAGATATATATGTAGAGAAAGTACTCCATCCCAGGTCTTCTGCTCTAGTCCCAAGCTCATGTTTGTTCCCTTTCTTCTACAGCCTAAATATCCAGATAATCTGAAAGATGGGACAATTAATTACTCAGAACTCACTGGAATTCAAAAAAGAATCCATCTCCAAACTAGCCTCTGCTCCCAAGATGGACACACATTGACTTAGAAATAAGAAATGTCTCAAGAGTGCTCTCTTTATTTATATATACATACATGCACACACACATGCATGCACACAGACACATGCAGACACACACACACACACACACACACACACACACACACACACCCTACCTATAAGTGATGTTAGAAACCCTTCACTAGGGAAATGTGAGAAAGCTGCATAGGAGTGGAATGTGGGCAGGAAACAGGGAGAAATGGCAATGCCAAACAGGGAAAAGAGACCCAAGCTGATTATGCCTGCCCCATAGTTTTCCCATAAATCACACAGCTGTCAGGACAGCTGGCTGTGACTTTGCCAGCTCTCCCCTACACAGTGCCAAGGCCTAATGGACAAACTTAAAGAATACAGAACAATGTTTAAAAAGACCTTGCAAATAGCAGAGACCTCTACAGAACTAGCAACAGGCAATCCAAGAAAGTGCTTACTTTCTACTTTCACTCCACAAAAAAACTTAGTGTACTTTTCCAAGTGATGAAGTTGACTTTGAAGGTGAGAATGTCTTGAAGTCTGCTGGTGGCCTTTAAATTCTTTTACTATTTCTTAGGCCGTGGGCTCCCTACAGCTTTACCCATTGGTCTGACAGCTGCTTTGTGAATAGCATTTGCTCATATGCTCATATATCTTAACTAACATCTGACTGTGTCTTAGCCATGGTTTGATTATTTTTATCTCCTATGTGCACAGTCTGATCATATGAAAGTAAACTTGATTATCTACAAAAATGGAGGAGATGCGCTCTCTCAAGCTTACACGTAAAATAACTTTTCTCTGGTTCCCTCGGCTTCCCTTGAAAAGAGAACTAGAGTGCAATGAATTCAGATACAAAGTGATGATAAATGAGAAAGCATTTCAGTATGCTGATAATAAACTATGGTATAAGACCCTGACAACTACTACTGAGCCCTTCAACTGTGACGGTCATGGAGCTTTCTCACATCAGTTTTCACATGACTGGAAATGGAATTTCCTTAGATATGGTGCATTTTCACCTTTAAGCTGGAAATTTTATGATTAGACTCTACTGCCTGACATAAAAGAGCTGGTACCATGGGTTTTCTCTGATTGGAAGATTCAGCTGATATATTTAGCAAGGTGAATATTTATTATCTCAAATCTATAAAGACACTGATAGCTTTGAAAATTTAGTTTAAAAATGCCCACCCTGAGCACCCCCTCCCCAGGAATAAAATTGGTCACTAGATGTGATATGCTTCAAGGAGCAAAACGGCTGTTTGCATCCAATGGAACTTATGTGGAGATGAACAGGTTAGCTCTCCAAAGGCAAAAACCTGCTGGCTTACAAATGGTTCTGTTTGTTAAGTGGTAGTATTGAAGTCTCAAGCTGGGAGTTAGGGTAAGAAAAAAATGACCTTGAAGCAGCACTTAGCATATGTAAATTGTGACTTGTTTATGAGATGTCATCAGATGTCAATGGATCTCAAAGAATAGCTCCACTCTTTTTCTCCCCCTGCTTCTATTCAAATGCCCAGCATGTCCAAGGGGGAGAACCTAGCTTTTGTGATTTTTTAAAAGAGCCTATATACAATCCCACATACTCCTGTGAAATAAAAAGGGCTCGTACATTCAGCATCACCAGGTTGTATAAAAATAGTCCAAAATTCATTTGTACCAGAAATGTTTTAGAAATGCTGCTTTTGTCTCGCTTTGATCTTGGGGAACCTCACTCATATAATTTGTAATATGTGTTCATTTCTTTGACTGGACATAGTAACAGTTCATATGTCAATTTACAAATTTGGAGTAGAAATTGCTATAGTTCATCTCCTTAGCAATTCCACCGACTGCCAGTAGCCTGAGTATTGTGTTCAGTCTTCCGAAACTTGGATGGGTTTTCTCTGTGGATTGGTGACTGGTGTTTGGGATGTGCAGGCTGTGGCCTGAATTTTAAGGGTGGTCTGTTTTCTGCGAGTCTCACTTTGTTCTTTCCCTTTGCTAACTGGGCCTTTTTCTTCCCTGGTCGTGAATGGAAGACAAGGTACCTTATTGAAATTGAATCCTCACCCAGGCTGACACTATTCTCAGGAAGGTTAGCCTGGCCTAGTTCCTCATTGTAGACACTTCCTCAAGGAAGAAAAGAGACTTCTTCTCTGAGTTCCAGTTATGTTAACGAGGACTTGTAACCTGTGTTGACAATAGGCATTTGTCTCTGCTCCTGCTGGCGAGAAGGAGATCTTATACCTCTTCTTCCATCTGAACAGAAAAGTATTCTGGAAAATGAGTAACTTCTGACACCCAGCTGTTTAATTCATGTTCTAGGAATACTCCATGTAGGCATCAGCTGTAAAAGCAACGTGAAACCTGTACCATGACTCACGATCTTTTAGAACTGCCCTGTTAAGTCCCATCTCTGAGTTTCACAGTGTCCCAAAACCATTTTCTCCTATGTCGCTAGGAAATAAGTTAAGTTTAATCCATCATTGCTGTGGGGAGGTAATTCATCATTTGCTTGCCCTCAGTACTTTTAAAACACATTGTTTTCATCAATTCCAAGCAGACCGGCTTTATGTTTAAGGTCCGCCATCTCATTTTCAGATTCGATTTGGGGCCTGTGAGCAATTTCAATAATAGCAAAGTGCAAAGTAGACTTCATTAAATACCCTTGAGCAGCCCTGCGCAATCAATCCAAAGTTCTAACTTGCAGTGTAGTGAATCTGAACATTGGAAACAGAGCACCATCTGCTGGAAGGGGGCAGGTAGGGAAACACATTTGTCCAGTAAATCTGGGGTCCAAGACTCTTAACTACCTAAAGTGTGTTTGTGTCATGTGATGGCAGTGTGGTCATTTCACTGAAAATGAGGCAATGTGGGTTCAGCTTACGGAACAGGGAAATTCGGCAGCCCCTGTACTTCCTCTGTCTTCATAGCCATATTCCTTGAAGAAAGTACTTTGTAATTGTACATTAGGTTAAGATGGACATAGTGCCTGAATGTTCTGCCTCATATTGCTGTCAGCTGGGAGTCAAAGCCTCCAGGTCACACACAGGCTGTAAGATGCAAGGCTGATGTGAGCACCTCCACCTTTAACTCAGCAAGGCACACAGGAACAGAGCAGACCTCATGGGTACTCAAGCAGAGTATCAGAGAGACCCCACGTGGAAAGTTATGGAGTGAGAAGAGAACAAGCTCCTTTCATTTGAATCACTAATTGTAATAGGAACCCACCCAAAGACAATTATTAGAGAAATGGAAACAAGTCAGGAATGTTTATCCCAACATTGCTTATGATGCTGAGGTAGTGGAGCTGGTGACCATCAGTGAGGAACCATTAAATCACGTGGTAGATGCTCATGCTACGTTAAATGTCGCATTTTGAAGAATGATGATATGGGAAAATAGTCACCATATAACTAAGGTTTATGAAAAATGTTGATAGCTTGTGTGATTATGATTTGGGGTTGAGGAGGAATCAAATAAGAACAAGAGATATTGAGGACCACAGAATGAACTATTCACAGTGGTGATCTGTGAGCACCTGGAGCTCTATAATTCTCTGCTGTGTCTGTGGGGCTGGGATGTGCATCTGAGCACGTCTAGACTCATCCTCTATATCTAGCCACTAAATACCATGGTCATTTCGTCACCCAGATGTGACAACCCAGAATGTCTTCAGACCCTGTCAAACATCCAGGGGCAAAATCACCATTGCTAGTTTAGAGGATACACAGAAAGGCAAAGACTTCAGTTATATCCTTGTCTGTGCGTTTCTAAGCAACATGATTAATATGTTGATTACAGGAATCAATGGGGGAAACTAACTAGTTCTCAATGTCTTGTATAGAATAAATTCTGAGGATATAGCTCTGACATGTGGAAAGAAAAATTCATAGGCGATACAAGCCTGTGTACAGGTAGAACAAAGATTTTTTATGACAGATGTCCTTAGGGACCTACAATCCTTTCCTTTTGTAGTAAATATATAACTTTATGTATATTTCACACTGAAAGAGGCTCAGTCTTATATACTTTTGATACTTTCTATACTTTCCATAATTTCCTACAATTAACACTAATTTGTTATTAGAAAAATATTAAATGAGCATTAATAAACCATAGGAAGAGGCTAGGAAGCGCACACCCAGTCCTGGCTGCTGTTATCCTCATGTGGGCCCCATGACTTTCACAGTCTCTTCCACTTTTCACATCATCTTAAGACAAGGTCTATTTCATTGTAAGAGTGTGTGTGGCCATGAAAGAAAAGGCAAGAAGTGCCGTGAAAGCTCATGGCTATTTTAAGAAACATTTTCTGCTGTGGGATGTTCTGTATGGCAAATGTGTTGCTAATAAAACACTGATTGGCCAGTGGCTAGGCAGGAAGTATAGGCGGGACTAACAGAGAGAATTAAAAGAACAGGAAGGCGGAGGGAGCTGCTGCCAGCTGCCGCCAGGACAAGGAGCATGTAAAGATGCCAGTAAGCCACGAGCCATGTGGCAAGGTATAGATTTATAGAAATGGATTAATTTAAGATATAAGGACAGTTAGCAAGAAGCCTGCCACGGCCATACAGTTTGTAAGTAATATAAGTCTCTGTGTTTACTTGGTTGGGTCTGAGCGGCTGTGGGACTGGCAGGTGAAAGAGATTTATCCTGACCGTGGGCAAGGCAGGAAAACTCTAGCTACAATTTTCCTTCAGATTTTCTGGGCTCCTTTTTCATCAACTTGGTTTATTCAAATTCATAACCAAGAAATTGCAACAAAATCAAACAACCCATGACATCCACCCAGCTGTCCATAGACAGGCACCACAGTTTATCACTGGTTAAAAATAGTTTTTCTATTCATGTGTAGTTATCTCTTACAGGAGGGGGTGTTTTTGTTTTGTTTTTTTTCCAAATGTTGGATCCTATTTCCCGAAAGTTTTCTTCAGGCAAAGTCCCACAGAGCTGCGTCCTTTCAGTGTCTCCACTGGATTTGTATGCTCAGCTTATTAATCTAGTTAGACTTAGTAAATTCTTAGCACAGAGAAAAACAACATTTTAATTTTACCATATTTCTTTGATGTGGTGATTTTTCTACTAAGGAAAATACTCTGTTCCCCCTCAGTAACAGTTGGCAATTGTCTGGAGAAATTATGGGTTGTCTCAGTTGGGGTTAGCAGTAGTAGGTAGTGACAAAACCCAGGAGTGTTACTAACCATCCCCTAATGCATACTCTGCCCCATTTCTGCATCAGGAATGGCACAGCCCAAATGTCAGCAACCTGGGTTGAGACCCCTACTTCAAACTCACTTTCAGCATTTGCCAGCTCCCACCAAGGGCAAAATGTCTTAACAGAATCCATGTTTTCTCCGGTCGTTTCAAGATAATAAACCAGCCTATGTCCACTGTCATTAAGAAAATTGTCAAATAATTTCAGGGACATCTGTTCAAGTGTAAGAGTGTAAACTTGTTCAAAGGGGGTATTTTTCATCATGAGATCCAGATCTACTAAAAACACACAGCAGGAAAGGACAGGGTGAGCCAATCTTTCCTGCTGCCGAGTCTTTCTCTCTGATCCCTAGCAGATTACTCTGTCCAAGTTTTAGGCCAATGTCCAAAGAATTAAAGGGCTTGTGAGGTTGCAATCTGACGTCATAGACTCCTGGGCACACCCTGTGTGCTTTTTCAGACTTCTACATGTGGGGCACATGAACTGCTTTCTTGGATTCTAATCCTCCTCTAGTCCCCTGGACCTCTTCTATATTCCTGATTCAGGCAGAATCTCTCCTCTCTGACTGCCCAAGTCAGACTCCTGTGAGATCTTGTCTTTCCAGTGATGCTCTTCTCAGTGAAAGCTGTCACCATCACTCCGCTTTGACAAGAACCCCTTTAGGACATCCTCGGGCCAGAGGCCATTCACACAATCTAGAGTCAGTTCCCAGGTACATTTGTCATCTATTGACTATAACAAATGCCCCAAAACATTTCTGGCCTAAGGGTGGGTTTGTTGGTTTGTTCTGCAGTTCAGTATCCTAGGTGGCTCCACTGGGTCCTCTTTCTTCCTCCTCTCTCTGAAGACTGTAGTTCAGGTATTGACTGGGGCTGCCAACTAATTTTAAAGAGCTGCTAGAAAATGAACTTGTTCTGGGCTCATCCAATGGTTTGGGATATCTGCTATGAACAAGTCATTGTCCATTAGCCGTATGATTTCTCTCCATACAGCAAGTCACAGCACAGCAGCTAGATTCATTACACTAAGCCAAAGAACCAGGAGAGAGACAGACAGACAGACTGACATGAACCATTGTCCTGCCAATTTAAACACAGCCATTTTCTGCAGCCTTCCCTCTGACAGGCATGTAGCAGTGTCCTCAGTAGGCCATGCCACTTAAGAAAGAAGAATCAGGCTTCTCTTCCCAGTGGAGAAATGTCACAGCCCCTCAGCATTCCACAAATATTCAGTCTCTAGGGCCATTCAAAGCTGAGGGAGACCCAGTTAATGCTGATAACACTAGAGCCGTTTGGAGCTTTCCTCTTCGTGAGTCCCACATGCATGAGTTAGCCTTACACTTTGCCATGTGAAGGGAGTCAGCAATTATTTATAGGTCAGCTTTGCATCTCAGCAAAACAGAGGCAAAAAGTTCTGTGTTCTAATATCTGGCACGCCTTTCATCTGAAAGGTCATACAAAGCAGACAAGATGGTAAGAGTTGGTCTAACTGCACTGTGGAAAGGAGGACCAAAATGAAGACTATGGTGAACTGGAAGAGACCAAAGAAAATGGCGAGACCAGAAAACCTGGGGCCCAGAAGTACAACCATTTGTTTGAAGAAGAGAGAATGAGCAGGCGATGAATGAATCTACTTAACAGGGCACCAGTGTGGGAAGCTGTCAGACATTTTCAGGACTATGAAAATGCAATTCATAGCTACAAGGTTTTAGAGTGAAAAGGAGATGCACACATCTATAGAAAATGGCCTGTTGTCTTGCCAATATTTAGCTGGACATAGTGAGGATGATCTAATGAAGAATGCACATGTTGTATTAAGATTCTTCTAGAAAACGAGTGTCAGTGTGAGTCTACAAATTTTCACCAGTTCAGGATGAAATAAAAGCAGTATAATCCCTTTTTTATAATGCCTCTATTTAAGGTATTCCATCTTTCTAAAATTAATCCTTTCCAATTTCTGAGTTTCAATATTTCCTTATTACTTATGAAGCAATATAGAGGGTAGAAATATGACTATTCACATTGGGAGTTTCATGCTATTTTTCTCCTGAAACATCTTCAGGGATGTTTTTTTCTAATGCTGTATTTAATTGTGTTTTGGAAATAGTTAAGTTTTCAGAAAACACAGAACAGCTGTAATCAGTTGTCTCAGTTCCATGTTAAAGACTTCCTCCTGTAAGTTTAGTTGGGGAGACTCCGCAGTCATTGAACTTTGAAAATGCTCTGTCACTTCTGGGACTTGTTTTTATTTTTTTATTAGCATGCCACGTTCTCTGTATTATTTTATCACCACAACAAAAAAAACTCAAGAGACTTTTTAAAAGCACTTAACAGGTAATCAAATGAAAAAATTTGAGCATCTACTGTGTGCAAGGAACACAGGCATGGTACGAAGCGCACATGCAAAGTAGAATCCAGTTGCTTGCAGTGAAACGAGGGAGGAGAGGGTCTTGTATTACAAAATGGTTGAATGAATTCCTGCTGTATAGAAAGCGCTAGAAGTGAAGTAATAAGAAAAGGTAATAGTCTTTACCTTCCTGATGATTTTGACATTGCGGAACGCATGACCATTGGTTCTCTGCACTCAGTATCTCTTGTGTTATGTCAGTTCCCTTTACCTGGCCCTCCTTAGACTTGTTGGCCCAGATAAGAGAGAGACAACTATATTCCTGAAGGCCAATGCAGTAAAAATTAGGGAAGGTCTGACCTTGTCCTTTGTTTTATTTTTTAATTATTTAAATGATTTATTTTTTGAGTTTTCATATACAAATATTGTATTTATATCCTTTCCACCCCTCCCTCCCCCTTCTACTGCAACTCGCCCTGCACTTCCCCCCACTTCTTCTCAAATTCATGATGCTTTTACTTTGATGTCTACAGTTACATATATATACACATGTTTATATCTGCTGAGTCCTCCCTCGGTAGCCATTGCTAAACCTTATTGATAGCATTCTGTTCTTTGTTTCTTTTGTGTTAATTATAACATATAAAGACATCATCCCTCCCCTTTCTTCCTCACAAGCCCTCCCATTCACTCCCCACTCCCTATGGAATTCATGACCTCTTGTGCTTTAATATGGAAATAAATCTATAAATATAATCTGGTGAATCTGTTTAGTATTGCTTATTTGTATTTTTTTAGGGTCAACTACTTTGTATTAGATAAGCATAGGGTGCTCATCTCTGGAAAAAATAGTTCTCTCTCTCTCTCTCTCTCTCTCTCTTTCTCCCTCTCTGCCAGCAGTTTTCAATTGCCTTTAGCTCTTCATTTGGGGTGGAACCTTGTGAAATTTCTCCTGTCCATGTTGGCATGTTAACTGGTGTTGTTATGATATGTTTCGGAAGCCATATTGTTGCTGCCCCATACTCTTGATGTCATTTACAGATATCTGCATTGCTTGATGGACAAATATTCACCAAGCTATACCTTCACAAATCAGTGTCAGTCATGGACAGACATAATAAAGGCAAGTAGAATACAAAATTAAGGAATGAACAAAATATCACAAGAGAACAGGAGAAGGTAGGTTTAATTCTGGCTAAGGAAATTGATAAAAAGAAATTATGTTTAGCATTCAAGAAACTGTGGGACTGGACTCGTAGTTTGGTCTCTAAAGAACTTGCTGCATAGGCATGAGAAGCTGAGTTCAATCCCAGCACTTGCAAAAACATCTCTGTCCCAAAAATCAAGGTTGATTTGTGGCCTCCATACACACATACATGTGTGCGCCTGCACACACGTGAAGGCTACCAAACAGTTATTAGGAGGTTGAATATTAGGTGAGAGGAGGCTTTCCCTTCCTGTGAGGACAGAATAGTCCCAGTGGGAAAGTCACTGGCTGAGATGGGACATGTCTCTGGAACAGGGTTGTCTTACTGTGGTATCAAGAGCCTGATGATGAGAAATGAATGGCCAGGCTGGAAAGAAGGGAGGTGACATGGGGGACAGGGAATTGATCTCTGTACTCAGCTGTTTAAAATTTCTTTCTTAGCAAATAAAAGGCCCTTGAATGATTTTTCATTGAGTGTTACAATTTCGTGCTGTAGGAAAATTACTGAGCAAGTTGGGAGGCAGTCTGTTATAAAGAAAAGAGACAAGATGCAGAAAGATACGCAGACACTGCATATATGGTGTCCCCCACCAAGGAAGAGGTACTGCAGACACAGATGTGATCCCCTGCAATGGAAAGACAAAAGAGTGGAATCCCTGTTTGGGTGTTCTTGAGGTTCTGATGCAGTTTTTAAATGATTTAAGGGGAATATTCCATTACCTGGGGCAAACAAACAAATACATGAGAAAATATATGAGAAACGTTCAGTGTCTTCCCCTATAGCTACCATCAGACATTACATATTCCTCATCATTATTTTGATGTAGGCACTTAGGACATGTGTGGTTTGGATGCAGTGGGTCAGAATGCACCAACTTCATTTGCCAGCAAGTTCTTTCTAATCACAGCTCTGACTGGCTTCACCCCGTGTCTGCTGATAGCCCAAGCCAGGGCTCTCTTCCACTGGCCAAGGGCCTACATGTCTTACCGCACTGCTCTTTTTTATTTTTAAATTTGTTTTAAAATTGCATTGGTATATATTAATTATATAACATGATGGGTTTTGTGAAAACAATTTCCCTAAGTATGTTATGACTGTAACCAAAGCTTCTACCATACCCACTTCTTCCTCTTCTCCCTCCTTCTCACTCCTTCTATTATCCCTCCTTCCCTATTCTCCCTCCCGATTTTATGGTGTGTGTGTGTGTGTGTGTGTGTGTGTGTGTGTGTGTGTGTGTGTGCATGCATTTATGTGTCTATATACAATCTAGGATCCATGAATGAGAGAAAACATGTTGTATTGTCTAAGCATGGATTGTTTTACTTGCTGTGATGATATTGGATTGCATCCATTTTCTAGCAAATTTCATAATTTTATTCTTCCTTACAGCTGAACATACAACACACACACACACACACACACACACACACACACACACACACACACACACTTTTCTTTAACCACTGACCTGTCAATGGACATCTAAGCTGAGTCTATAATTTGGTTGCCGTGAACAGTGTCCAGTAAACATGTATGCAAGCATCTCTCTGGCATGTTGACCGAGAGCCCTTCAGGTATACACACACTCAGGAGTGGTAAAGATGGGCCATATGCTAGCTCTAATTTTAGTTGCTTGAGGAACCGCCATATGGATTTCCACAGTGGCTGGGCCAGCTTCCATTCCCACCAGCACAGTAGATGTGCCGCTACCGCCCCATCTCCGCCAGCATTTGTGTTTCTTCATGACTGCCATTCTCACTTGGATGAGATCGAATCTCAGAGTTCTTATTTGCATTTTGCTGATGACTGAAAAAGATGACATTTCATCATATGTTTATTGGACATTTTTACTTCATTTTATGAGTACCTACTATTCATTTCATTCATCCATTTGTTGGTTGGGTTGTTCAGGTTTCTGGTGGATTTTGTTTGTTTGGCTTTGCTTTTTGGTTTTTTTGGATTTTTGTTGTTGTTCTTTAGATATTCTAGATATTGATCTTCTGTCAGATATAAATAGTAAATCTTTTCTCCTATTCTGTTGGCTGTCTCTTCAGTCAACTATTTCTTTTACTGTTCAGAAGCTACTGAATTTCATGCCTTCCCATTATCAATTGTTGGTATTTTTCTGAGAAGCTGCCATCTTTTAGAAGGTCCTTGACTATGTCTATATCTTGAAGTCTTCCCCCTATACTTCCCTTTAATGGTCCTAGGGTTTCAGATATTACATTAAGATATTTGATCCACTTGAAATTATTTTGAGCAGGTGAGACATAGGCATTTAGTTTCATCTATTCCGTGTGACTATCCAGTTTAACCAGTGCCATTTGTTGAAGATGCTACATTTTCTCCAAGGTGTACTTTTTAGCATCTTTGTCAAAACGAAGGTAGATGGCACTATGTGGGTCTTCTGTTATATTTCATTTACTGTGTATCTTGTTTTGTGCTAGTACCATGCAAGGTTTGCTGCTGTGACTCTGTTGTGTGACCTGAAGTTAGGTATTATGATATCCATCAGCATGGTTCTTCTTGATCAGGCTTGGCTTTGCCTGTCCAAGGTCTCTTGTAATTCCATATGAATTTTTGGGTTGTTTTTGCTATTTTTTGTGAATTATGCATTGGAACTTGATAGGGATTGTGTCAAATCTGTAGAACACTTTTATAATACAGCCATTTTCACAATATTAATTTTGCCAATTTATGGGCTTGAGAGATTTTTCAATCCTCTAATGCCTTCTTTAATTTCTTCTGCATTCTTTACATGGAGATCTTTGCCTCTTTTCTTTGGGTTTGGTTTTGGGACACAGTTTGTTTATTTGTGAAACATACCTCATGTGGCCCAGGTAGCTAGGGGTGGTCCTGAGCCCCTTGATCCTCCTGCCCAAGTCCAAGCACTGGGGTTATGGGCTTGTGTCACTAGACCCAGCAAACCTTTCCTAGTGTTTTAAAATTGTACTTGTAGATGTCTTTTACTTCCTTAGTTGGGTTTATTCATGGGCATTTTAAAACTATTTTGAAAGTGATTATTTTCCTGATTTCTCTCTCAGCTTGTTTTACAGGTATATGGAAAAACAACTGATTGCTGTGTGTTGGTTTTGTTTTCTGCCACTTTGCTGAAAGCATGGATCAGGTCTAAGTGCTTTGGGTGGAGTCTTTAGTGACTTTTAAGGATAGGCCGATGTCATCTGCAAATGGAGATATTTTGACAATTTGACTTCTTTTTTTTTTGTATGTATCTCCTTTGTTTGCCTTGCTGTCTTCTTGATCTAGCTAAGTCTTCAAGAACCATATTGAATGAGAGTGGAGGGCCCACTCATTCCTGCTTTCACTGCCAATGCTTCCGTTTTCCCCATTTGATGGAATGTTGGTTACTGGCTTATCATGTGTGGTCCTCTATGCTGAGATATGTTCCTTTATTATAGGATTTTTCAGAGCTTTTATGACAGTAGGAGGTTGGTCTTTGCCAGATGCCTTTTCTGAACCCATTGATATGATCCTATGGTTTCTGTCCTTGAGCCCATGAATACTATATATTATGCTTATTACTTTGCATATATTGAACTATCTTTGCATTTCTGGAATGACACCCACTCAGTCATGGTGCTCTTTATCTCTAACATTACTTGTTTGTAGTCTGCCCTGGAGAGATGGGGAAAGGAAGGAAATCTACACAGAATGGGAGAATCATAGACTCATCTACATCTACGTTCTAGACCAGAATGGCAGATAGTCCCTGAATACTAACTTAGCAGACAACCAGTCCCAGCGCCATTGTGTGGTGATTTCAGAGCAAGAGGAAGTCTTCCATCTTGAGTAGAAAAACTATACCTTGCTTTAAGACCAGCATTCACTAAAGTAGGCTATCCTTTAGGCTTCCTTTTGAAAGTCCTAATGGACGAATGCACCAAGGAAATATTTTAAGCCATTAGTACAGACATTTAAAAGCCTACATTTACCCACTTGTAACTATTGTGTAAATCATGAGTTTTGTACACACACACACACACACACACACACACACACACACACACACACACCTACCTGTTCTGCCTTAGCATCATGTCAACTTCTCATTGTGTCTATAGTGACTAAGATGACAGTGTTTTTCAGATGTCACTAAGGGCTATGTTCTGTCTCAGTATGTCAGGGAGCAATATACAGTACCCATACCTTCATCACTATTCTTTCCTGTCTTCCCATAATCAATAGAACATACTGGTGACCCAGCATTTGGGTGCAATCTGTGGCCACCATATAGCAGAAATCAAGAAATTGCAGCTTGATTTCTTTTTTAAATTAATTAAGTTTATTCATTCATTTTATATCTCAACTGAAGTTTCCCTTCCCTTCACTTTTCTCACTCCCTCCCACCTCCCCTCTGCCTCCCCCAATCCACTTCTCCTCTGTTTCTGTTCAGAAAGGGGCAGGCCTTCCATGGGTGTCAACAATGCATGGCATATCAAGTTGAGGTAGGACTAACCTCATCCCCATGATTAAGGCTTGGAAAGTCAACCCAGTATGAGGAATAGGTTCCCAAAAGCTCTGCCAAAGCATCAGGGACAGGCCCTGCTCCCACTACTAGGAGTTTCACAAGCAGACCAAGCTATACAACTGTCACACATATGTAGAGGGCCTAGGTCAGTCCCATGTGGACTCCTTAGCTGTTGGTCCAATTTCTGTGAGCTCCTATGAGCCCAGGTTAGTTGTGTCTGCCAGTTCCCTTGTGACGACCTTGACCCCTTCGCTCATACAATCCTTCTTCCCACTCTTCAACAGGATTCCCTCCCAGAGCTCTGCCTAGTGCTTGGCTGTGGATCTCTGCATCTGCTTCCATCAGTTACTGCACAAAGAATCTCTGATGACAATTAGGATAGTCACTTATCTGATTATAGGAGATGGCCAGTTCAGGCTACCTATCTACTATTGCTAGGAGTCTTAGTTAGGGTCATCCTTGTAGATTTTGGGAGTTTCCCTTGCACCAGGTTTCTACCTGACCTAGAAATGTCTCCTCCCACCCCCGTCAAGACATCTCTTTCATTACTCTTGTCCCTCAACCAAAGAATGGATAAATATAATGTGGTACATTTACACAATGGAGTATTACTCAGCTTTTAAAAACAATGACATCATGAAATTTGAAGCCAAATGGACAGAACTAGGGAAAAAATCATCCCAAGTGAGGTAACCCAAACCCAGAAAGACAAACATGGTATGTACTCACTCATAAGTGGATGTAAAGTAAAGGATAACCATGGTACAATCCACAGCCTCAGAGAGGCTAGATAACAAGGAGGGCCCAAAGAGGACACATGAATTTCCCTGGGAAGAGGAAATAGAAGAGATCTCCTGGGTAAACTGGGGGTGGGTGGAGATGGGTTGGAGGCAGGATAGAGGGGGAAAGTAATGAAACAGCTTGACAGTTTTTATGTTAAGACTTTGACACACAAATTAATATTTTACACCTGAAGAATTAACAGAGTCATTGCTATGGATTGCTGTGTATAACCCAGATACTCAGTAAATTATATTTAAGGTTATAAGAAGCCAACTCACTCACTCACTTATGTATCACAGCTTGATGTATTTATTCTGGTAGTTTCAGAAATAAAAAAAAAAATGAAACACACACACAAAAATTCCTCGTGACTAGCTAGTTCTTGAAAACACTAACTAATTCATCTTTACTGTTTTCTAACTATTCATCTCTTGCTATAGAAGTTTTGAGATTTTAGCAGCAACTATTTTCTCTATTGCTTTTGGGCTTGTGTGTTAAAAAGTAAATGGGAATCTACCGACCTTTGTTTTCTGTTCCATGCCCCTGTCTAGAGCACCCTCACTTATGGTGGTGATATGAAAAACAGAAGCCTGGAGGCCAATAACCCTGGTCAGTGGAGTGCGGAGAGGTCATTCTGTACTGCAGTCAGTTTTTTGACCTGCAATGGCTGTAAGAATATAATAGCAATTTATTTCTGGGCAAATCAAATAAAACTATTGGCCTTTCTGTGTTCAAAGGTGGAATTCCAAGGTCATACCTCTGAATGATGCTGGAGGAGCGGCATCCTAGAAAACAAAATCAGCTAGTACTAAAGATGGCTTAACCAAATTTGGAAATAAAAAAATCACTTTCTGTCATCTGGGGTAGAATTGGGTTTGACAATGCTACTGTAAGAGAGTGTACACAGAAGCCATACTCATTTATAAGTTGCTGAATTTGATAATATTTATAGTGATCCTATCAGTAGGTTGGGTACCTGATGAGCCTGTCGTTGGTCTAGAAAGTAAAGATTACAGATAAGAAATCTTAGTGATGATAGAAAAGTACATACATGTGTAGTGATGATTTGATACTTTTGTGTGTTCATTTCATTCAATTACATATTTCAGAAGAGCGCAGTTCATCACATGTCAAATGTGCTTTAATAATTCCATAAAAGCTGGGAGACAGAAGGAAGGTGGAGGGAGCAGAATGTAAACCACTATACACCATGCCTACAGTGGAGCTGGGGGATCAGCGTGTCTTTAGCTCTGTCTGTCCTATTATTTCTTGCTTTTGCAGGCTTCCTCCCTAAGACTCCTCTCACAAACTCTTTC
The DNA here is from genome assembly GCA_902168425.1 of Peromyscus attwateri. NCBI lineage: Eukaryota > Metazoa > Chordata > Mammalia > Rodentia > Cricetidae > Peromyscus > Peromyscus attwateri. The sequence goes on along the minus strand of CABHPP010149173.1, from coordinate 48,238 downwards.
AGGCGTAGTGTACACCTTTGCTTTTGTTTCCCATAGGCTGTTCCTTTACCGAGCACTATTTTGTAAACACTAGTGTAGATTTTAGATTAACTATCCAAATATGTTCTCATGTCCACCCCTGTAGAGTGTCCCACCCCCATTGATTCTGTCTCCTTACTCTCAAGCTGGGCAGAAGCTGGACTATAAGGTGCTGCCTTGCTTCAAGTGGCCAGGGATCCCTCGCCCAATCCAGCCCTCAGGTTCTCAGAACATCTTAGGAAAGCCGATGACTTTTTCACCAAGTGGCAAATGATTTTCCCCAGCATAATGTGTGCTTCACAAAAGTGTTGTATTTTGTAGTTTTTACACCTAAGAAAGAGTTTAACTTGTAGCTGATATCCTTACTTCATGCCTTTGGATAAAATAATACTGAGAATTATGGGCTGCCTTAAACATAAAAATTCACTATCATGGTTCTCAGAGAAGACAAAATTCCTTTTAAATAATTAATTGTCCCCTTTCAGCCTTCCTCTCTCCTCCTCTTTCTCCTCATTCTCACTTATCCCGACCACAACTGTTTTTCACCCAATGGAGACAATGACAAGAACAGCTACTTTGACTATGATGGGCTTCTTATGTGGGTGGTGTGGTGGCACAGCTTGGAAAAACAGATGCTCTGACAATAAGGACACAGGGAAAAGAGATGCAGAGCATCACTACTAACCAGACTCCAAAGAGTTAGGTGGCCTTCAGCTGGAGAGTGGGAATGGAGGAATGGACATCCAGGTCTCTGATGGAATCCGATGGGCTGGAGATAGTGATGATCATTAACAGACAAAAAAGAGGCTGATTTTGATAGAATATTAGTTCATTCAAACACTTCTAATTAAAGGTACCTTTGGAGGTTCCAGTTGGAACCAGCTGGAAGATGCTTGATTATGTGGAAGTAGACTAGAGAAGAAAGAGACAGGTTCATGTTGGTATCATTGAAGTTCCAGAGGTGCTTTTGACATCAGGACATGACACTGTCATCTACAAATGTGTTCAGCCTCATTCACAGCTATTCTATGACATATGAAGCTAATGGGCCACTGTTTTGCTTGTCTTGTTAAATTGATGCATGATTTTATATGCTGTTAGCCAGGAAAAGAAACAGTAACCTTTCATCCAAATGAAGCCTAGGGATAAACACTAGTATTTTTTAAATGATCCTAAAGCAGGACCTTAATAAAGAGACCAAAAATAGCCATGAAGAGCAGGGAGAAATAAACAGTAGTCATGAAATAAAATCCATCCACTGTGTGTTCTGCACACCAGTCCTACAATTTGAACCCTCAACAGATTGGGAATGGCCCTTATCACATCCCTCTTTCATGGCCCTCATCTGAGAAGACCTCCAATAGTGAAATTATTTAGGTTGTGTGATCTAGAGTTCCCAACATGCTGGCCCACAAAGCATTTGTCAAGCACTGCACACCTTGCAGTGTCTCATGAGAACAGCATTCTCCAGTCAGGTTACCAGGTACTTAAACATCAGGTAGGACAAGCTCAGTGACACTGTAACAAAATCAAAGATACACGAGGCAGGAAAGGTACACATCACCACGCCCGTGCCAGGGATCACTGCAAGCTCAGACAAGGAGACTAATCAACACCTAGGGCTGCCACAGGATGGAAACAGTAATGGTATGCAAGCTCATGGAGGGGTGCCTGTGCTGACTGGCAACTGTGCTCACATGGGTTTCAAGAACCTTTACAGTCAGAACATAAACAGACATCTGTAACACAGTATCCCAAGGATTCACCTTCTATAGATGTATTTCTGTTTGTCTCATATTTTCCTCATTTTCATTTTCAGTAAACGTTAAAGCATGGGAAACAGGAAAGAGCATACATGATTAAGAGCATGGTTCACCCTGGGCAGTGGTAGTGCACGCCTTTAATCCTGGCACTCGGGAGGCAGAGCCAGGTGGACCTCTGTGAGTTCGAGGCCAACCTGATCTATAGAGCGAGATCCAGGACAGTCACCAAAACTGCACAGAGAAACCCTGTCTTGAAAAAACAAAACAAAGCAAAAAAAAAAAAAAAAAAAAAGATGGTTCTCACAGAAACTTTTTGAGGCTTTGCCTACCTGTTTAATGGACTAGATGCCCTAATTCTACAAATTTTCTCTGCTGTAGAGTAATATTGGGCTTCAGTGTGGCTCCCCTGGTGCCTGCTGTATTAGTCAGGGTTCTCTAAAGGAACAGAACTGATAGAATGAAAACGTGTGTGTGTGTGTGTGTGTGTGTGTGTGTGTGTGTGTGTGTTACTATGGAATTTATTAGATCAGCTTACAAGCTGTGGTCCAAGTAGTCCAACAACGACTTTCTCCTGACTGAAAGGCCATGCATCTGGTAGTTGTTCAGTCCCCGAGACTAGATATCTCTGCTGTCCCATTCTGGTGCTGGAGTCCCAGGGAGGTACTAGAGAGCTGCCCATTTCCAGTTCATGATGAAATCCCAAAGAAGTAGGTTCCAACACCAGTAAAAGTGATTCAGGAACAGGGTAGATGAACTTGCCAGTGAGAGTGAGGGCAAGCAGGCAATGAGCCTTCCATGTCCTTCTATATAGGTTGCCACCAGAAGGTGTGGCCTAGATTTAGGAAGCGTCTTCCAGTTGAAAAACCTTCAACCAAGAAAAATCCTTCCCAGGAGTGCCCAGAAGCTTGGGTTTTAGTTAATTCCAGATGTAGTCAAGTTGATAACCAAGATTAGTCATCACACCTGCTATGACTTCAGTATGGCTCCCTCATGCCTGCTGTGACTAGAGCTATAGCAATTTTGGTCCACATGCCCAAACCTCCCTCATTTTGGAGGGTCTAGAAGTTTCCTAACAGCAACCTGCAAAGACCAGCTTCATCAATTTAGAAATATGAGAACTAGCTAGTGTTCTAAGGAGATGACTTTGAGACTGAGAGACAGGAGCCAGAGAAGGTGTACAGATTCGTCCTACCTCTCCTCAGCACTCTCTCTTCTGAGTTTGGTAGCTCTTCCATTTTATCTGGAACCTGGGTACCTGGCCAGTGATTTCCATTGAGTTTTCCAATGAAGAGATGTACACATCTTAAACATCATCTTGTTTAGTTTGTGCTACTGTGGCCTAAGAAGTCTTTTCCTGCCTCAGAGATATGTTGTCTTCTAGAGATCTCCTTTCCTCTTCATCATTCACAGCCTCACCCACCTGGGGATATTGCTAGGTGATATGAGCTGTCATTTTATTTGTCTCTGACAAGATCAGTGGTTTTGAACCTTCCTAATACTGCTACCCTATAATACAGTTCCTCATGTTGTGGTGACCCCCAACCATAAAATTATTTTCTTTCTATTTCATAACTATAGTTTGCTACTGTTATGAATCATAATGTAAATATGATATGCAGGATATCTGATATGCAACTCCTGTGAAAGAGTTGTTCAATCCCCCCAATGGGGCCATGACCCACAGGTTGAGAATCACTGAATGAGATAGTCATGGCACCATTTATCCTTTCCCTGCTACTAGGAAGTGCCACTTCGGTTATGTGGCTGTGTGGGTCTGCTCCTTGTTTCTGTGTTCCATTGCTTCTGTCTGTTTGCTGTTATTGTGCAGACTGTCTTAATGACCTTCAGCGTTTCCATGTGTGCACTGGCCCAGTGTAAACACTTAATTTGCTGCTCTTCAAGCTTACAAGCTTTAGCTCTTTGCATCCCAGACACTTTCAGTAAAATTACATTGACTTTAGGTGCGTTTGCGGAGATGAAATTTCATAGGGTTTGGTCTTCCAATCCATGTGTCTAGTTCAAGCTTCTTTTGCTTTTGTCTTCCTTAGTTTCTCTCAGTACCACTTTGCTAACATGATGGCTTTCTCTTCTGTGCTACATTGGACCTACAAGTTCATGCTGACTTTGCAGCTCAACATCATCAAACATTCAGAAACAGTTCTTTAGTTCTTGGTGACAGTTTGGTCTGAAATCAACTACTCTGGCACCCTGCATAGTGAGTCACCCTCTCCTCTATTTATATTCTATAGTCTGAGGCAAAATTGGGTTCTGGGAAGTTTCTGCTAACCACCTTTCATACCTGCTTGTCTCACACACAGCTGATGCATGTCACTGAGCCATATCCACATCACTTAAAGGAACTCTCTCTCTCTCTCTCTCTCTCTCTCTCTCTCTCTCTCTCTCTCTCTCTCTCTGTGTGTGTGTGTGTGTGTGTGTGTGTGTGTGTGTGTGTGTGTATTAGTTCATTTGCGTACTCACTTTTGGAGGGATTTTAAGGCAGGATCTCACTATATAGTCCTTACTGGCCTCATATGCATGATTCTCCTCTGCAGCCTCTTGAGTACTGGGATTACAGATGTGCCTTACATGTTTGACAAAGACACATTATTTAATACACATCACTGGCTCATTAACACAGCATTCAGGGCTGGCCGCCCCAGAATTTGTGCTCGAACAAAGCTTATCTAAAATGTACTTCCTTCCTAATGCCTGGCACAGCTATCTTGTGCTGAGGGACATCGTATAGTACTTCAGCACTATGCTTGGGGATGGATTTCACAGCAAATAACCAATGAAAAGCACAACAATGTGAACAACTCAGTGCCAAATAGAGCATGAGAGTTTGTAGTATGCTAATGAAGCAGGCAGATAAAGCACTGTCTCCCTCCTGCTCGACCAGGAGCAACTGAGGGATGATGGGAACGTTTTGCTATCCTGCACATGCCAGCAAAGCCCTGGAAAGCAGAACAGTACTGACTTTGAGGTCATGGATACATCATATCAAGCAGGCAAATTCAAACAGACAAAAATCTATGAAAGTCAAAGATCAACTGCATTGTTTAAATAAAACCACACTGTTTTCAGTAGGTTGTAACACAACAAATAGAATCTCAAATGTCCATGACAGGGCCTGGGCAAGGCTCAGTTGGTAAAGTGCTTGCCATGCAAATATGAACCTGTGTTCCAGCTCCAGAACCTACAGGATATGCCCAGCAAGCTGGTGCACAGGTATAATCTTAATGCTGGGAAGGTAGAGACAGGCTGATCCCTTGGGTCATTGGCCAGCTAGTCTAGCCTAATTGGTGATCTCTAAGCTAATGAGAGACCACGTCTCAAGAGAGGTGGATGGCCTCTGTCTCCACCATGAGGTCACACACACACACACACACACACACACACACGTGCATATGGACATGTACGCGTGTAAAAGTGAGTAAATTACATTTTAGATGTTTGGCTTTGTCCTGTGATTTAACTTCTTATTTATCCTTGAGATTACATGCCTTCCATACTTTGTAGCACAACTTTTCTTATTTGTGTTTATGTGTATGTGTGTGCCCGAGCATGTGTGCCAAGACACATGTGTGAGGGCCAGAGGGTTACTGCGGGAGTCGGTTCTCACCAGCATCTGGGTTCTAGGAATCAAATTCAGACTTTGGAGCAAATGCCATTACCAGTGAGCCATCTTGCAGGTCCTCAACTTCTCCTTTAAGACACCATCCATTTTTACTTTGGTAATATCCAATCCCCATCTCAGTATTTCTGCATGGACTTGAAAGAGCCTTCTCCAAGCTTCAGGGACCCTCGTGGTGTTTACTTTCCTATAATCTAGCAGATGGGTGATACCAGTTTAACCTGTCTAGAGTCCCTGACCCTCTCCACTTTTGACCTTATCCCTCTCTCTCTAGTCCAGGTTGAGGGAAGGATCGGTGCAGGTCCTTCAGCTTGCCTCTTCTCACAAGCTTATTAACAGAAAATGAAGCCCGTGTCCCAACCTTATGTCACGTTTTCTTCTGTCATTCCCCTTGTGTATTTTTCTGTGGTTGGTGGAAACTCAAACATTCCTGACTACTGACTGCATTAAGACCCTTTGTATAAGACAGGGCGTATTTGGTGGCTCATAAACAATCTTCCCCAACCAGGCTGCAGTGGTGCACGCCTTTAACCCCAGCACTCGGGAGGCAGAGACAGGCAGATCTCTGTGAGTTCGAGGCCAGCCTGGTATACAGAGCAAGATCCAGTACCACAGGAAGGAAAGGCCTGCAGAAGGAAAGAATCAAGTTGTCCAGGAAGAGCAAAATCCTGATGTCATTTTGCTTTCATGTCACCCATACTCGTTGATTTGAGACCACAGAAGTCAAGATTGTCACATAAGGAAAGAACTCCCTGTCGTAATCCTGGTCCTACAGAAGAGTATGATTATGATTTAGTGTTTATTTCAACCCCCCTAGGGGTGGCATACTTTAGATGACAAAGGTTCATTTGTTAAGTTTCTGCTTTCCAGGTATTTGAAAGTGCTGTTGCTTCTGTGTGTGGCTAGAAAACCTGTCTATACCATGGAGTGCTACTCCTCAGAGAAATTTAGTAGACACTGTTGAGAGAAAAATTAAATAGAGTGCAGGAGAAGGGTCCCCTCGGTTTATAATGCTTTGCGAAAATTTTACTATAGGTGTTTCAGACTCTTCTATAAGACAATGACCTTTGTTTCTGGTCTCCAAATGAAGGGTTGCAGGGCTTTTAATTAAGTAATTTGATAGGTGTTGGCATAACCAAAGTTGAAGACGTGCACATGACCTTTAATATAGTATTTAATATTGGTATTAATATTTAATATTGATTAATATTGATTTAATATTGGTATCTCTAGAAGGCAGCAGTCAGTAAACAACCTTACCTTCACAACCCTTTGAAGCAATACCTTTCAGAAACAGTGCACTGAAAGACATGGATTCAGGATATACTGTCCTAGAACACAATCCACTTGTGAGCATGGACTTTTAAGTGATGGAATGAATAATTAATGATTGACTGACAGGAGCCATGTCTAGTTGTCAGATTGCTATGGATGCTCTGGAAGTGGTTGTTCAGGGTAACAATCATCTCCCTGGGTATCATGAAACCTGCCAAAGCAGCTGAAGTTTTGCTTGCCTGCTTCTTTAAACCATTCCATAAGTGAGGTTGGTATGGTGAGATTGAGATCACTGTGAGAACTTTCCCAGCAGAAGGCCACTTTACTTTCTGGAATATAAACAGGATATTAGAATGGCTTTTTTCAGATTAGATAATATTAAAAACAAAACACTAGGGGCTAAAGATGGCTTGGTGGTTAAGAGCACTTGCTGCTTTTGCAGAGGACCCAGGTTCAGTCCCCAGCACACACATGGTGGTTTACAACCATCTGTAATGCCAGTTCCAGGGGATTCAGTGCCCTCTTCTGACTTCTGTGGGAACTGTGCCCACATGGTGCACAGACATACTTGTAGAAAAAACAGTCATACGTATAACATAAAACAAATAAATTAAAAAAATTTAAATACTGTTCAGTGAAAAGACAGGCCATGAATGGCTCTTTAAAAAAATGTTTCTAGCCGGGCGGTGGTGGCACACGCCTTTAATCCCAGCACTCGGGAGGCAGAGGTAGGCGGATCTCTTTGAGTTCGAGGCCAGCCTGGGCTACCAAGTGAGTTCCAGGAAAGGCGCAAAGCTACACAGAGAAACCTTGTCTCGAAAAACCAAAAAAAAAAAAAAAAAAATGTTTCTATGGTACTAAAAGTTTATGTTAGCCCCTTTAAAAAGAAAAAGTCCTGAATGACCACTTTGCCTTCCCAGAAGATGCTAAATCCAGTTCAACCCCTCCCTAGGGCATCTCATCCTTGCACCATCAAGGACAGTATGGAACTACAACCAGGCAGCTCCAGGCCCATCCATGTGTCTTGGCTCTTTATGAGAGCCCCCAGGGCTCTGCAAGCTCTGCTATCTGAAGGGACTGCCTACTTGCTGTCTTCCTGAGACCATTTGTTTTTATTCCTCCTCTTCTTCAGACCCTTCCTAGAGCAGTTTCTAGTCTCAAGTCAGGAAAACCTAACTAATACACATTTGGGAAATGAAGGTGGATTAGAAGACTGGCCCAGAATGAGTGCCTGGCTGGTGCTTCACTGATTAGAAATAAGTTAATGTCTCAAGACTCTGTTTTCCTTCATAGGGCAGGTGTTTAGTCAGTAAATATGGTTTTTGAGGCTGTTTTAGGAGAGTTGAATTTCCAAGAGAAAATGGAGTATTCTTATATTTTTATTAATTTAAAATATAACCATTAAAACCTCTGACAATTTAAATCTTTACCAAATTCTACATTTCAGGGTGAACAGTATTTCCTCCTTTGTTTTCTTGATTATCTGCAATGCATGCTCACCTAAGCAATGTTTGACTAATCTTCTCAGTGTGCACTTACATAGGAGAAACCTGTTAGGTACCAGCAATATAACCCAAACCGTTAGGAACAGAATCCCAGCTGTATGGTTTACCTGTAATCACTCTTCAGTGTTTTCAGTTGAGAATTTTGCTTTTGCATTCTCTCTGGGGTAACGAACCTCACCGAAAAGGCAAGTTGCTTACATTTCAGTTCCTTGTTAAGGAATGTGCTGCTTCCTGACTACAGTTCCTTCCTTTTTCCTGCAAGTTCTTTTATTTTAATAAGTACCCCCAAAACGCTTTCAGCAGAGAGGAGAACATTCCTTTGAAGGCAGTGGCATGAAGAGGCACAGAGTGCAAGCTCAGGGTGCCAGCGTGGCATTCCACACAACCCGGCTAATCCTCACAAGCAAACATGCCAGTCATCTGTCTGTGTCTTCATGTCCCCCGCTCTCTTTGAACAGGCAGGAAAATCCAGATCTTTGTTTCAAGTGCAAAGCCCTGCTGCTGGGCCAGCTTTGAGCAGTTCCTGAGCACATTGTCTGTGCTTAGTGGCCTGGAAAAAAAAAGCCCATTATATCTGAAAATGTTAACGTTTCAACACAGGAAATGATGGTGAGCTCCCAACCAACAGGGCTCATCTTTCCTCTGTGCTGGATTTGGTTTCTGAATTCCTTCCTGGGAAAGAGTTCCGCTGTGATTGTTCTCTTGCCAGCTAAGGGGATAACATCTTTCCATCCCCTCTCCACTTTGCCTTCTCTTCTACATTTCCAGAAAAACACACAGTGCCTTGTATTGGTATTCTGAATACTAGTGACAGACATTTGACCAGGCTGGAAGCTAGGAGACATGGGACAGAGGGGGCCACGAATGATCTGTCACAGGACTCAGTGCTGAGAGCTTCCAGCAGTATCTGAGGTTTATTGAGATGCCAGCCCACAAGCTTCTAGTTTCCTGAACACTGCTAAGATCAAGTTGCAGGTTGTTCATCCATCCACAACCACACAGGATGAACTAGACACCAGGAGCTGTGATTTACACATCGAGGATCCCGGACACCTGTTGCCATACTCAGGACAAAATAGACCCTCAAAACATATCCTCAAAATAGCCTATGTTTTGTTCATTGTAATATCTCAAGAAGAAAAACTAAGAACAGTTGACATGATTCCTATTCAAATCATAGGTGACAGATCACAATACATACCATTTTACTGAACACAGAGAGTCTAACACAGAGGAAATGAGGCCCCCCAGATTTGGAACACAGTGATGACAGCTGTGACCACTGTTTTGCTGAGTGTGGAGTACTTGCTAGGTGAAAGTCCCTACCCCAGCCATGCTGGACCAGCACCGGGACTTGCCAGCTTATGCTTATCTGTACCTCGGTTGAATGTCTCGGATCTTGTCCATGTTCACACCCTCACTGGTTTCTATGTGGTGAGTTTGCCTCTTTATCAGCCAGACGTGTTGGCAAGAGCAGCCTGAGCGAAAGGAAATTACGCGCATATCGCTGTGTGTTGCCGAGGAGATATTCGGTGTTGACCTTCACATTCTGTATAACCCCTCCCCCAGACACCAAAGAGAAAGAATGTGTGCACAGAGCTCGTTCAATGTGACTCAGGCGTGCAGCAGGCACACCATGTGACATTTCCTAGAGGTAGGACAGTGACAAACACCAGCTGTGTCCACACTACAGAACACTTGCAGGCATGTGCTATATACTCTCCCAAACTGCAGCTGCACATCATCCGCTGGGTCATTAACCAGTTATTAAAACCTGGAAATTAATAACCTGGAAGCAAGCAACACTTCCTCTCTCTGTTTGCACCGTCAGGTGCCATCCAAACATTAATGCTGCCAACGTTTTAACTTTTCACATTTCATAATTATTAAGAACCTCACTGCTGGCTGTTTGTATCCCTTTATAAACTAGTTTATTTTTTTTTTAATGCTTATCTAGTATCTGATAATTACTTTCAAATTTACTCATTGAACTTATTTCTGGATATAAAATAAAATTCCCGGTGTATATTCTATTCACACTGTATTTCAAATTCTATAATTTTTCTCTTCTAAAAAATACATTTTTATTCTTGGAGAGTCTTATACATTCACACAATATATTTTGATCATAATCACTCCCTACTCTTACCCCTAATTCCTCCCAGATCATCTTGATTCCACTCAACTTCCTGTTTTTGTCTTCTCTTTTGTAATAACCCACCAACTCCATTTTTTGCTGTCTATGTCCTCATGGTGTGGGGCCATCCCCTGGAGCTGAGTCAGCCTCCTTGGGGCCACACCCTTAAGGACCGGAGGACTCTCCTTCTTCTAGAAGCCAACAACTGTCAATAGCTCCTAGGCTAGGGATGTTGAGCTCCTGAATCCCTGCCCCCCTCCCACATACACACACACTTCAAGCTGGACTGTTTACTGCTTTAATATTGTGCAGTCAACCCCAGCTGCTGTGAGTTCATAAGTACACTGGTCCTGTCATGTCCTGAAGACACCATTTTACTGCAGTCCTCTCTGACCTCTTGCTCTGATAGTATTTTATACCCACCTTCTTCAAGAGTTCCCGGGCCCTGGGGAGGTATTAGGGTGTAGACAACCCATTTATGGACCATACACAGCACAAAGGAATTTCTCTGGTGAGGTCAGAGAGCTGCACTAATCTATGGGTATAGAGATACAAATTTAGACAGCACTTTGATTCTATGTTCATTTAGTAAAATAATAGTAGTAGATTCCCTGCTAGATCTTATGAGCTCCCCAGACGTGAGTACATGGCTGTATTTATGGTGCCAGGTAGTTTTTCCTGTGGAGTGGATCTTAAATCCAATCAGAAAGCTGTTATTTACCCCATAATATTCACACCACTAGGGTACCTAGGTTCACAACAGTCACATTTGTAGCTCACATGTTTCACATCTGGGTAAAACTGCTGATGACATTTTCCCCCAGTGGCATACATAGCACTCAGTAGCACTGTGAACCTTCTAGGACTACAAAAGTACTAGTGCTAGTAGTACAAAACACTGTCTTAGTACTACGAAAGCTAGTGAGCAGGGAGGAAGCTTCCAGGTCAGCACCAAGTTACTTGTTCCGTGTTCTGTGATGAATGTTTAGAGCCTTCAGCTTAGGGTCTTACCGTCAGGTTCAATCAAGAGTAAGAGCAATAGCTTATGTTGCTTTTTGTGGGATGGGGGTGGCTTTGGCAACCAGGACTTCTAAGATGAGCATAATCACACAGTTTTCCATATGGCCTTTTCAAACATCCTTGGTGTTAGTAATCCCTTCCCCCAATCCCTTCTCTGCCATCTCCTACCTACCATTTCTCTCTCCACTTATGAACACGAACTTGCTAACTAAAATCACATTCAAATTACCCTAGTTAAAAACAAAGTTGATGGCTGGGCATAGTGGCACACACCTTTAATCCAAGCATGTAGGAGAAAAAGACAGCCTGATGGTCTGTGCATTTGAGGCCATTCTGGTCTACATAATGAGTTCCAGGCCAGCCAGGGGTATATAGTGAGACCCCTGTCTCAAAAGAAAAAAAAATCTAACAAAAAAAATTGAACGTTGTATCTTAATAAGTTTACTCACACAGGTGAACCTTTGGGTTAGGCATGAGAGTCCAGATTTTACTACTTCATTGTAATAACTGTCCCTCCATCTTCACGAGGATTCATTCCAGGGAGTGACTTGGACACTAGGTCCCCTGTATAAATTAAACAGTGTAGCAATTACCTGTAAAAGTGGCATATCTTCTTCATAAACTATAAGCTGTCTCTAGGTCCCTCATAGTATCAAATGCAATATAAAGTTAAAAGATGCTATTAGCATGAACTATTTTTCCTGGAAATGCTTAAAAAGATCCATTAATCCACAGTGTCCAGTGCCAAGGGAGCCCAGTGATCAACGAAGTGTTTGGCTCTGATTTGTATTATCACAAACACACCCAGTAGGCCAGTCCTCTGAGCAGTTTACCTAATTCCTGGTGACAGATGGGGCCTCCACCCCAATTCTTCTTTCCTTTTCATGCTGCTTTCATTTGGGGCTGTGGGGCTCCTCCTGGAACAAGACAATATATAAATAGCATGGAATGAAAGGGGGTATTAAAGCACACCAACTTGTGATTTATGTTGAAGACAATGTGAAAAGTCACCCTCTGTATCCTACTGGGCAAATGATAGAAAATGGTTTTAGAAGCCTTTTCAGAACCTCAAAGGCACGTCTCAGCCCAGCAGGAAAATACTGCTCTTTTGAAAGTATTGTGAGTGCCTGGCTAGGTAAGGCCAAGCTCATCTTCATGTGCACTGGCCTTGTCCCTCTGTCGGTCCCATGAACCAGAAACCAAAGATTAGGTCAGACCATTGCCATGATTTAGGGCAAAATCACAAGTTCTACCCTCCAGTTGGGGCGTGTAGGGTCACTGGCCAGGAGAAAAGTGAGAAGGACATATGTACAAAGGTTGGCCTCATTGAATGAACCGCTCATAATACCAAGCAATGCAATTTATGCTAAAGGATGCCCTGATACTGGTTGGGTGCTGTTGGTTATAGTGCATGCTTCCAGGAGTGATTGTTTGGTCATCAATGCTCTGGTCCATTTTCTGTTTTTATTCCTAGTTGTGCATTGAATTCCCAATTCCATCACTATTATCTCTTCTTCTTTTATTTATTTATTCTTTTTTCTTTTTATTTATTCTTCTCTCATACAATACATCCCAACTACAGCTTCCCCTCTCTCCACTCCTACCTTCTTCCCACCACCACCTCCTCCATTCTCCCCCAGATCCACTGCTCCTCCATTTCCCTTCAGAAAAGAGCAGGCCTCCCAGGGATATCAACCAAACATGGCATAACAAGATATAATAAGACTAGGCGCAAACCCTCATATCAAGACTGGGTGAGGCTGCAAAGAAGTCTTTAAAAGCAGGACCTCTGTGCCTCATTCGCTTCATCTTCTAGAGATTTATTGATTCCTTGACTTTTAATAAGTTTGGTCACATCTCTATGACCAAAGCTATGGTCCCTAAACTTATAACTTAATTTTTTTCTATAAACTTACTTTAAGCGTCCTTCCAAGCCTGAGATTTAAGACATTAAATATTTTCTTCCCAAGCAAGTAGAGGATGCAGTATGTGCAGGAGTTATTCTTAGACTCTTTGAGAAAATTCAAGGGATAATGCTGCAGGAACCTAACCAAGTCCCATCTCATCAGGCGCATCAGGTGTGTTTTTTCTCACTATTGGCTGACTGATTAATTCATCAAGCATTAGAATATTGCTTTTGCAAACACTGTGCTAAGTACTATGCGTACACTGGCAAATCAGTGAGTATTCCTAATCCAACAGAGTTCATAGTCTAGAAGACAAAACGCAAATAGGCAGGGGGCCAAAGGTGAACCCATCCCTGCGGTCTAAGCATCCTTGGGGCACAAGGCAGTGAGCAGAGACACTGAGGAGCAAGGTTTGAGAAAGCTTTGTAGATGACACCAGGATGTAATTGAGTCTTACAAGACAGCAGAGCACAAGAAACAAGAAGAGACCAAAGGGGCAGACGAGGCCACAGACAGAGCAGAGGAAAAGCCCAAGGACCTGGGCTAATGTAGGTAGCGTAGGGATTGGCCAGCGGTTCTGCACTCATGTGAGTATGGGGAAAAGACACAGTGGGAGGAGATTAAGAAAATAATGAAAAGTGGTTCAGAATGCCATAGAAAAGTCAGACAAAAACTCTTAGGAAATAGGGGAGATCTAGAGGATATAATCAGTTCTGCCCACAATAAAACAAACAAAAATAAAACTATCTTAATAAAATGAACAGACTTCCTCCAGACATGGCAAATCATCGTTAAGGCCACAGTCAGTGTGGTGCCGGGTTTGTCCCTAACAAAAAGAAGTCTCTTTCCCTCTGTGAATTCTGGTTTGCCCCACGGCTTTAGGTTCTGGCTCCAGCAGTCAGGCTGTCTTGCCTCTTCCTCTCTCCCATAAGTGTCAGGTTCTCTGAACACATAATGAACTCTGGCCCTGGCTTCCATTCCTCTCACTGTGGCACATTCTGATTATCACCTCAGTTCAAGCTTAATATAGGTCGTATGTGTGCCAGCTGGGGAAAGATTCCCTCACCAAAGGCTGCCATTTGAACCCCTTCATTCCCAACAAGGTTCCAATAGAGAGCCTAGCTCAGTTCCTAGTTTATCAGAGTTTGTGGTGTCTTCAGATGCCTTTCAAACTAGTAGAAGTAGCAGAAAACCACAGTGGTTTTTGTTTTTTGTTTTTTTTAAACACTTGTACTTTTAGGTTTGTAGGCTGCTGGCTGATAATTAAGGTATGCGAAGACTCAAAGACGAATCCCAGAGTTACACAGTACACAAGCCTTGTCAGGGATCTTGCTCAAGCAGGGAATCCACAGAAAGAAGCCAGACCCAGGAAAGGAAGTCAATGTGCTTTGTTTTGCCTTAAACTCCTGGTTATCTGTGACCTAATAGATAACTTTAGCCCTGGTGTAATTTTCCCATCTGCCCCTCCTTGAACTTCAACTACAAATGCCCTGAATAGCCAGTGAGTTGATACACAACAGTAAAGAGAATCTTCTCCTCTATTACTGGCATAATTTAGAAGCCATTGTTTCTTTCATCTTTCAAGCCATTAGCATACTGTGTTTCTGCTCTCTATTAAATGAAATCATTTCCCTTTCCCAGTTGGGGACATTTAACAGACTTCTTATCATTTTTATAAGAACTGTCCTCTGGGAAAACTTTTTTTTTTCTACAAAACTTCAGCCTACATTTTGTGAAGTTTTTAACACTGACCAATCTAATTTTAAAAAAGTCTTCAGTGGGTTGCTAGGAAGTGAGGGTTCAGCTCCACCCCCATATACTCTCTTTTGTGATCTCCAGATTTCTCCCTTATCAAAAAGATTTCTTATAAACTCTGTTTGATGTCCTGTGATAGTAGGCAGCTCCTTATGCCACAATGACAGATATAAAACATAAAAACTACAGAAATGTCAGCCTGGGCTATCAAGTGAGCTCCAGGAAAGGCGCAAAGCTACACAGAGAAACCCTGTCTCAAAAAGCCAAAAAAAAAAAAAAAAAAAAAAAACCTACAGAAATTCCTTTTCAGAAGGCATACACCTGGCATGCATACATACAAGACTCATTACTGTTATTTGTTGACAATCTTACCCCACCTGTGAATCCTATGAGCTATGATAATGGCTGGCCTGCCAAAATATGTTCATGCAATAGTGACAAAAGGTTATGGGAGTAACCAAACACTTTCAGATTAGATGTAAAGACTGCTCCAGAGGACAGAATTCATCCTCCATGGTACCATTAACTGGGCCAAAATCCCATGACTGACTAGGTTATATAGGTGCTAACAAAGACCCTAATACTATAATTTTGCTAAATGAACACAATATTAAACTACCCTAAGTCCTTTTTTTTTGGGGGGGGGGTTCTCTGTGTAACAGTCCTGGCTGTCCTGGAACTCACTTTGTAGACCAAGCTGGCCTCCAACTCACTGAGATCTGCCTGCCTCTGCCGCCCAAGTACTGAGATTAAAAGCATGCACTAGCCCTGCCCACCCTACCCTAAGGACTTATCTGTATATCTGTAGATTAGTACATCTCTCAACCCTAACCAGAGAATTTTTATTTTGTTGTAGACAATGATTAATACAGGACCCACAACTGGTCAATATGCAGAGAATCAGAGAGTGTACAGGGCTTAGCTCTAAATATGACAGTTAGATCACATCCTCTCCCTCCCCTTAATGGACAGGGATCATTGCAGAAGGGGCTGAGAGACTCTAAGGGCTGGAAGTTGTGGATGTCTGCAGAGAAACACTGTTTGCCGGACATGATAGTGTTGCTGCATATATAAACTCACAGAGGCTACTGCAGACACAAGGTCAACCAAGACAAAAGCAAAGCAGGAAAAGGGAAGAGGCTCAGGAAGTCCCATCCTTAACTCAGAAACTATTGACAATTGATGGCTACTGGTAGGAGGGAGAGTAAGTTTTCTTCTGGGATTCAGCCCCTAAGACCCTAAGATGGTCCTACACCTGGACACATACAGGCAGCACTAAGTGGACTCCATGGATTTTTTTTAAAGAAAAGAATGCATGATGTTGGGAGGGAAAAGTGGGGGGTGGGTAGGAGAGAAGTTGAAGGGGAGCGAAAGGAGGGTGGAGTTAATCAAAATATATTGTATGCATCTTTGAAGTTCTCAAAGAAAGAATTCTGCCTAATTCAACTGAAAAACACAATATAATAAACAGAATAGAGTCTTATTAATAAATACTAAAATACCTTAATGCACAGTGAACATCTGTTGTGGTTAAACACTATTTTTTTTTTGTTTCGTTTGGTATTGAGCATGTACATCTCTGAGATGTAATTAGCATCTCCTTGTCTTTAAACATTCTAAACATTCTTCATTTCATTGGAATCACCTCCAGTTAATGCCCCGTGTCCCCTGATTCCTGATTTAGAGTTATCTAATACCTGGGTCTCTCCAGTTAAATTTGTTGTCTTCCAGGTCTATTCCTAATGAGACACGCTCTGTATTTTTCACTTGCTTAGAGGATTTAACTGTGGTCTATTATTATAACTAATTAAGATCATTTTACCTGCTGAAGTCATTCTCTATCAGTAAAATACATCTTCAGTGCAAATTTACCTCAAATATTTTGTAGTTTACTAGATTCATTGAAAATGCTACTATTTTATATACGATATAGCAGATAAAGGCAAAAATTCCATTTGCTCATAAATACAGGGACTGTTCAATAATCTATTCATCTTAGGATATGGAAATTGTCACAAACCATCTGTGATTGGTTCCTTTTATTAGATAATTTTAATTGCAATATCAAACATGAAAGAAAATTAGGGAATTCCATGGTTATATCAATAATCTTGTTTCAGTTTTAAAACTCCAGATAGTTATAGTGTTTGTGTTAGACTTAGCATCTTTGTATCCAAATCCCTGAGAAACAACATAAAGAGAAAGATTTATTTATTAGCTCACAGGTTCAGAGGATTTTGTTAATGGTTGCCTAAACAGGACTTCACAGTAGGGGAACTGTGTGGCAAAAAAAAAATCTTCTACCTCATGGCAGACAGGAAGCAGAGTGAGGAACTAGGTATAACCTTCAAAGGCACACCTCCATTATGTGATTTTCTCCAGCTATCCTGCACCTTTCCAGAACTGCCCCCCCCCCATAGCATCACCATCTAATGACCAAAACTTGAGTCATAACAGTGTGCCTCTCCATTAATCACACAATGCAGTGTTAAATCTTTCACAAGCAGTTGTATCTATTAGGGTTGATCTAGCTAGTCATCTCCAATTATAGAAAATTTGGGGCATTTTTAAAGCTTTGTTATACTAAAATATAATATATACATTCCCATATACCTAAAAACTCCAAAGAACATAGAATTCAACTTTAGGCACCTTCATAGTTTAGCTCTGCATGTGCTGGCAGACAGAATGGTGTCACACTTGAGTCTGCACTTGACACGTGGCAGAGTGCTCTCTTTTGATGCTCACTGCAGCTAGAAGAGGAACTAATGCCATCCTTTGGGGCACCCAGTACAGTCACCACACTAATTAATGTTGTGTGACTATTTAAAATGTGCTCTGAAGCATTATTTAAAATGTCCTCCATTCGTGTTTGTGAATTAACCTTAGGGTCCCAGCTCACACTGGATCCTGTTGTAATCCACATAGCATTAGATGGAAGCTCCTTGAAGACAGTAGCCTGTGTAGTAGCCTCTAGTAGCCTGTTAGAAGAAGTAGGGTTGTCAGAATTCTACTGACATTTTTGAGGCAAATCCCAAGTACTATATATCAGTGTTGGTAATATTATGATAATTTTGCATAACAGCCAGACACAGATCTGAACCCTGGAAAGATTGGATGTCCTGTTTTTGTTGTTTTGTTGTTGATGTTTTTTAATACATTCTAAAGTACACACACCCTTGTACTTCATCCTTTTTTACAAGGCTTTCTTAGTATTAAGCACCCAAGTGCTAAGATGAGGCTAGTACTTGGTTGACACTCTTGGCATTCAAGGGTCACTTACTGAATAAATGATTGGAAGAAAAATGATAGTAGTATCTTTGGCCTTTGTACTCACGGCACAAATCTACATTTATAAAAAGCTGTTTTATGGATATCAGTGCTGAATGCAGCAAATGAGAACAGACCATGTAGTGTTCACCTTGTATCCTAGAAGAGACTTCTGTGGGACCCTCAGCCTCACTCTGCTCCTAGCTTACAGTTGAACAGCCACACTGAAAATATCCCTTACTGTTTGTTCATGAAATGGTCTACATATGCGTTTCCTAGACACACCCACTGCATCTGAACATGTCACTTGAGAAGAACTGTGTCTAGGTAGTTCTGACTGGCTCTACTCAATGTGACGAGATGGCTTATGGCGCCTTCTCATGCTGTCTCTGCCATGCACTCTCCACCAACAATTTTCCAGATAATATTCCCAGATTCCAAACAGAATCCTCACATTCCTGGATATCCATAATCTAGTTCATCCTATAATACAGGGTTGTTTCTGTGGGGTAAAACCTTAATTGTGTTATAAATTCTGACATTTTCCAGTAGAATCAATTTTTGCTTACCTCTTCATATTTTTCGGCTTCTTTGAAAGTGCTGAGAGGCTTAGGGTGTTTTGCATAAGACCTCTTTCAGTGTGCTCGGCTTTCTATGGGCGGAGAGAGAAAGAATCCTTTGATGTAAATCTTTTTTGATGTAATCCTTCTCTAATATTAATCTTATTCACTCAGTGTCAATCTTTAATTACTATTAGTCCTTTAATCGGCCCACGTGTGGGATTTGGGAGAAGGTATTTTTCTTCCAAAGAAATGTGATTTTCCATGAGTTACAGTGTTCTGTTTCTAGTAGTATAAGGCATGACCTTTCCCAGTCTGCAATGCGTGCTTTCAACCACAACGTCATCAAGATGGTACTAAAAATATATGTGATATACCATCCATTTGTGGGTTACCACTGGGACATTTTTTTTTTTTTTTTTTTTTTTTGGTTTTTCGAGACAGGGTTTCTCTGTGTAGCTTTGCGCCTTTCCTGGAACTCGCTTGGGAGACCAGGCTGGCCTCGAACTCACAGAGATCCGCCTGGCTCTGCCTCCCGAGTGCTGGGATTAAAGGCGTGCGCCACCACCGCCCGGCTCACTGGGACATTTTTAAATTCAGATTATAATATGTTTAATGTCAATAGCATCGTGATTTAGATTTCTACAGTATTTCTTATTTATGAAAATACTTTTTCTACTCTCATTCATAGTCTTCATTTTCTTAAACCTAACAAATCCCCAGGAAGCCAAGAGGACTACATTTCCACAGATGAGAAAACTTCAGCTCATGGTATTTGAATGAATTGACAAGATTCCTGTGACAGTGCCAGTGCTCTGGCCAAAGGTCCTGGCACTGTCCACAGGGGTCACCAACTCACCTCCCCAACATGGTTAGTTATGTAATCCTTTGAATCAGGGAACCTATGGGAATAATTTCATGAGCAAATGCATTATTACTAACTTCAGTAATGTTTGCACCTAGTTGTGATGGTAGTAATCCAATTCAAGAGAACTCTCCATTGAGAAAATAGATCATTGTCAGCTTTTTTTCAGACTATGTTGTAGATCATAGTGTTTTGTGCCTATTTATTTACACATCTTAGGCTGGGGATGTGTAGCTTAGTGGCAGAGTACTTGCCTACCATGTATAAAGCCCTTGTCTCAATCCCTAGCACTGCTAAAAGAGAAGAGGGAGGAAGGGAGGGAGGGAGGGAGGGAGGGAGGGAGGGAGGGAGGGAGGGAGAGAGGAAGTCAGGCAGGCCTCTCCTATTACTTTTCCATGTTATCGTGTACTAGCAACTGTACAAAGACAGTAAGAGTTTTCTCTGTTTTTGTCTTGTGCATGTTTGGTCACGCAGAAATTGTATACCTTTCCTAGACACCTTGTATGAAGATAAGTATCTCCAAGAACATGAAGCCTATAGTATTCATCTTCCTTCAAGTGATTTCTACTCTACTTCAAACAATGGTCAGCTCTCAGACCCAGTGTTCTTTGAGAATCAGAATAGCTGCTTTAATTAGACATCTTTAGCCACATGCGGAATGAGTTTCTTAAAAGTGATCTCAACCTCCTAAAACATGAGAGATTCTTATAAATATTTGCAGGCTGCATTCATTTAACAATTGTTTTGTTTTTCTTTTTCTTCTTTTTTAATAGGTTAGGAGTCAGTGGGTAAACACAAATCTGTAAGCCAATGAAGAAATGGTATTAATTGAGGATTTTTGTTTTAATCTCCAAAGCCTAAAAGATTTCAATAACCAAAATTGAATTGAGTTGAACTATGGTCATTCTTTAAAGATTTCATTAAAGAATGTGAAGTTCTACTGCCTGCCCCCAGAGCCAGCTTAAGTGTTACCTAGAAAATATTCAAGTGATAGATATTGGCTTCCTACATGACCTCAAAACTAGAATCTGACTCCATCATTGTAAATGACAAGAAGTGTCAATCTAGGAGAATTATTCTATTTCTGTATTTTTTCCCAATTTACAGGTATTCTGACCATAATAGAGGTTTCTTTCACTGGAAACTGATAGATATTATTAATTCATCCATTTTGATAGTGTGAGTACCCTTGTAGCAACAAAGCTACATTTCATAACCTATGAATAATTAATTTCCACTGTAGACTTTCGGAGTTTCAAGACAGCAGTATACAAGCAGTGTGGGCAATTCATTCTGAGAATAAAAGTCTCAGATCCTGCTTCTCATTTGTCCCTCTTTCTTTGTGGTCTTGGGCAATCTTTTAGAACTCAGAACCTAAACTCTCTGACTGAGATGTGAAGGCAAAATTGCTTTGCCTCCTACGGTCTCATTAGGATTGAATGAGGTGTTACTTGACCCAGTGATTCACAGTAAATAATATGCACTCATTTTATATAACCTCCCAGGAGGAAATGAGAACATGCCTGATGATCTGAGGTTATGCAAAATAGTTTGATTATAGAGCATTGAAAGCCAACTGATACATAGAGACCTTTGACTCAAAACTACTCTCTGACCAGGCCCTCCTCCATACTTTGTTTATCACCAACCTTCGACTCCTTTGCCACATTTTTTATGGTGTTTAACTATTTCTAAATATCATCTTGAGAATGCTACTTTTTAAAAGATTTTTAGTGGCCAGTATTTTTAAGGCAAAAGGTAGAGTTTAGCATTGTTCTCTCCTTAGAGAGGCTCCTCTCTACCCTTACTCTCAATATAAATTTAGAAAACTGTCCTTCAAACATTTATTTGTAACTTTTGTTCACTGCTAAGTCCAACTAAGATATTATTAATTCTCTTCTTTTCCAAAAAAATATTTCAGGTGATATGTATGAAAGGTTTTGTTGCTGTTCTTGTGTGTTTTGGTTTTGTTTCACCAGACTCCCACACTCTCCACATCTCTGAAAATCCCTGGCCCTGTTCCTATTGGTTCTCAGCCGCTGGGGGACTGGTGACAGCTGCCTCCTCTCTCTGACACTTTACTTTTCGTTGTTCTTTCTTGTAAATCCCCTCCACTCTGTCCCATGCTTAGTCCTCTGTTCCTTAGACATCTTCCTTCCACTCACTGATGGAACACATTTTCCAATAGCTCCCTGGGAAAGGGTGAATATGAGGCTACATTTTGAAATATGTCCTACTTTCATACTTGCTGAAAATTGCTTATCCTCATGATTTCAAGATCTGCTTTGCCAGCTGGGCGGCAGTGGCGTACGCCTTTAATCCCAGCACTCGGGAGGCAGAGCCAGGCGGATCTTTGTGAGTTCGAGGCAAGCCTGGGCTACCAAGTGAGTTCCAGGAAAGGCGCAAAGCTACACAGAGAAACCCTGTCTCGAACAACAAAAAAAAAAAAAAAAAAAAGATCTGCTTTGCCGTCTAGATATCACTTTTCTAGGTCTTGCTTATGAAACCACTTCCCCATCTAAAGGCTGGGAAATGTGCCGTTCTGTCTCATTCCTTGGAAAACCTCCCATTTTATTTTGTCATCGGTCTACTTCATCCATGGGGGTAAACACTCAGTGGCTTCTCCAACTTGAAAATGTATGTTCTACATTTCTGGAATTTTTTCCTTAAATCATTTATGCTTTATTTTTTCTGTGCTAGGGATCAAACGTGAGGTCTTGTGCATGCTAAGCAAGCCCATTACTATCACCAAGCCATATCCTGAGCCCAAATAGCAAATTTTCATTCTTTCCCTCGTTTTCTAAACCTTCAAAGCTTCACTACTGATTTGTGAATATTTTTATTTTTGCTTTATATTTTCTTCTTGTTCTATCTTGTCATCTGGCACTCTGTTGGTTTCCCTCCCTCCATCCCTCCCTTCCTCCCTTTCTTTCCTCCTTCCTTCTGTCTTGCCCCATCACTTAAGTTCCGAGTACTCCTTCCCACTCTGGAGATGCTCTTCAGTGTCACAGCCTCTCATTCCCCTTGCCTGGGTCTTCAGCCCTCAGAGCCTCCTGATAACCCTGTCACTCCCATTCTCTGCACGCTCTACTGCTGATTTTGATGGCTCCTGTCTTTCCTCATTCCTGATGAGACACTAAGATGCAAACTGTTAATCCTTTGTCCTCACATAGTACTTAGTGTCAGGTGATCTTTTCCATGAATGTGCAACATGTTGTTAGGTCCCCAAGTTCAAGATAATTAGGTCATATTTGGTGCTCTCTAATATTTCCAGAGTAAATCCAACGTCTGTGTAAAGAGGGCTTTTGGGTAGAATGGAGCAATGCAAAGAAGTTATAGGGAAGATACTTAGCCAAACTGGTCATGGTCTAATAACCCAGAGAAAGAAGCTTCCTGGAGCATCTCCAGGTAGTTCAGGGTATTCACTGTGTGTTTTCATTCTCCTGGCCCATGCCTTCTTTCCGATATGCCTTGGGATTTGACCTAAGTGCCAGCTTCTCAGAGGAATAAATTTCTAGTCTTCTCCAGAAGAATAAGAAGGGCAGTTCCCTGGCTTTCTGAGATTGAGAAGCAAATTTGGCTGCCTCTTTTAAAGAGCATCCCATATGAGTTTAGTCTTACAGCTCCATCAATTCCCCCAGCCTTCAAAACTGTCTAGTGCCTCTGTTCTGGGCCTTCAGGCATTCAGTTTAGGGGTCAGCTTATTGAGTACTGGCCAGTGCTTTCCAGTCCAGTACCTCAGCTTCACACATTCTTCAGGCAACTCTGCCACTATCCCGTCCATTCACTACAAAGCTTGCTGGCATCCCTCATGCATCCAAGCCTTCCCTCCCGTGATCTCGTCCTGAGGCTTACATCTATTTGTTGGGTTTTACTGTCTTATTGTCAGTTTGGGAAAATATTTGAAAGGAACCAGGAAAAATATAAACATTTAATTGTCAATGTATGACCAGAAGTGCTAATAGACCTCAGACCCCTTCTTATTCTAGAATGGGCATGGTTACAAACCTTAACTAGACAAAGGTTAGCGAGAGGGATACTACACTACATCTCTCTTCTCCACAGGAGTCATCAGTGCCTCTACTGAGCTCAAGCAGACAGGTGGCAACATTGAATTTTCACTGGCTCAAGAAGAGGATGTGAAAAAGGTCTCTCTGCACTACCACCACTAAAATGTGGGGGGGGGGGAAGGAATTCAGTATATAGTAACAATGGAAATAAGGTAATATGTAAATGTTGAAAGCAAGACATGTACCTGTCAATAATAAAAAAATATTCAAGTTAAATCTCCAATAAATAAAATATAAACACCATTGCTGAAAAATCTTAGACGACTTCCCACAAGCTAGTGGGAACTCATAAACTTTAGACCAACAGCTGTGGAGCCTCCATGGGACCTGACTAGGCCCTCTGCATAAGCGAGACAATTGTGTAGCTTAGTCTGCTTAAGGGGCCCCTGGCAGTAGGATCAGGATCCATCCCTGCTGCATGAGCTGGCTTTTTGGAACCCATTGCCTATTGTGGGACATCATAGCATAGCCTTGATGCAGGGAGAGGGGCTTGGACCTGCCTCAACTGAATGTACCAGGCTTTGCTGACTCCCCATGGAAGGCCTTACCTTTTCAAAGGAGGGAATGGGAGGGGGTGGGTTGGGAGGGAGGCTGGGGGGGCTGCAGGAGGAGAGACAAGGGGGGGGATCTGTGATCTGTGGTTGGTATGTAAAATGAATAAAAAGTTTCTTAATAAAAAACAATCTTAGCCTACATAACCGATAATTTCCAATTTTACTTTGTTATCTAGGAAATTTTATGAATAAAACACATACACCTAAAAATAAGGGCAAAGGATACTCCTAGCGCCTGGTAATCACACAAGAAATAGTGAATATAGTTCATAAAAATTCCCATTTCCAGTTGTCTACTGTGTGCTCAGTGGTTATGGTGGGACACAGTAAATCCCAAAGGCAATCCTCCACAGTCAGTTGTAGCTGCATGCTTACAATGACCTGGGGATAGCCAAATCCAGTTAATATGCCTCCTTAGTTCTATGGAGCATGCTACAATCTATGCCAGATGCAATTAAAGAATGGTTCAAGTGGCAGTCTGTAGAGCTTTGAAGATATCCGTGGGAACTGGGCTGCTTGGCTCTTCATTACTGTTGTAATAGATTAACAGTGACATTGGTTTGAAAAAAAAGCACCTCATCATTCTGGTCCAGTTGACCAATTAGAGCATTCACACTTGTCATACCACAGTTACATAACTGTTGATGTTATTTTTCATAATACGATTGGCTGTTATGGGAGAGAGATGAAGTACTTTATGGACTCTATCTCTGCCTTGACACAAATTAAAGTCTTCAGAAATAGGAGAATGCATGTGTACATAAATAACTGAAACAGAGTAAACCACTCTCTCAACCTTAAAAAGATAGTTGATGTTGATACTTGATGTTTAAAAAGCAAACATTGAAACCCCCAGATCCCTGGTCCTTAGAAAACACAAGATGTATATGGACAGACGTTCTCCACCACCAAGTACAGATAAAAAGAATCCTGACTACTCTAATAAGAAACATGTAAATGACTTCCAGCAATCTAGTCTCATCCCGGATGTGAAAAGAGTCTGCTTCATAACAATTCACCAGAAAATATTACAGCAGCTTCAGCAACAGAGCATAAAATCTTACCTATTCAATTTCCATCACCTGAACTTCCTAATAATCTCGGAAAGTGAAGGAGAAAGTACCCTTGTTTGTAGGTGTATGTGTGTGTGTGTGTGTGTGTGTGTGTCTCACTTAAAATAAGTATGTTGCCTCAGTAGAAGGCCAAAATCTGGATGTTAATGGGCATCATCCTAAGAACTCTAAAGAAAGGCTTGCTCACTCACTACTGCCAGTGGTTGCTTTTTGTCTTCCTCTTATGGCTCATCCTCTGTCTTGGCTGGGTGTTTGTCTCTGTCCACGTGTCTCTGGATAAAAGCAGTGGTGATATTCTGCTCGACCTTCCTTACTGACTTCTTTGTAACTAGATTATATCTATCTGCCCTTTTGCATATACAATCATATTTGAGTCACAGGCCAGGGTACTCCGGTGTAAATTTAGAGGACAATTCAATCCATAGTAAGTACAAATATTAAATACAGATATTTTAATGTTTTAAAGGTATTGGAGTGCTTTGGGGTGTTCAGTTTTATTGTTTTTAATTCCACACATAAGACCATGTTCAGGGGACTCAATGGCTGCCCTTATCTCAAAGAAATCTAGTGTCGAGCATTTGTGAAACCCTGACATTTGATGAGAAGCTAAGAAAGTAGAGATACATTGTCATTTAAAATCAAAGTACAATTATGTATTTTTAATGAATAGAAGAATTTATGTCCAAGGGCAGTTTCCTCTGCCACCAATGGAAATGGTTAAGACATAGGAGACGATGAATACATCTCACTACAAACTAATTTTATCTGTACTCAAAAATCCCACCTAACACTCTTTGGTTGCTAGTTGTATTTCAGCTTGACACAAGCTAGAGTCCTGTGGGAAGAAAGCCCCATTGAGAAAACACCCCCATGAGAATGGCCTGATAACATGTCTGCAGTGCATTCTTGATTAATGATTGATGTGAGAGTGTTCAGCCCACTGGGGATGGTGCCACTCCTGGACAGGTGGTCCCGGGACATGTAAGAAAGCAAACCGAACAATCCATGAAGAGCAAGCTAGCAAACAGCATTCCTCAGAGGCCTGTGAATCAGTTCCTGCCTCTACATTCCTGCCCTGACTTCCCTTCATGATGGAATAAGATAAAATAAGTCCTTTCCACCTCTATGTTGTTTGTAGTCATGGTGTTTATCACAGCAATCAAAATCAAACTAAAACACACCCAAGCTGACTTCCTTGTTACTGTCTCACTTTAATATTTAAAGACAGAAGAATGGACCCTGAACCACATCTCAGCAGACCTGCTACTTTGCCCTCTATAAGCCTATCTGATAAACCTGCACAGATGACCCCAGAGCATGGCCGGCATCCAGAGCAGATAGACAAGAT
Organism: Peromyscus attwateri; assembly: GCA_902168425.1. Taxonomy (NCBI): domain Eukaryota; kingdom Metazoa; phylum Chordata; class Mammalia; order Rodentia; family Cricetidae; genus Peromyscus; species Peromyscus attwateri. The sequence goes on along the minus strand of CABHPP010149173.1, from coordinate 21,484 downwards.
GCTAGAGAGAGAAGCTGGCATCAACTCATACTTTGATGTCATCACTCTTGAAATTTCTGTTTGCTATTTTTGCTTTTGTAAAAAATTACCCCCCTCTCATGTACACACACACACACACACACACACACATATATACACACCAAAAGTAAGAAAATGTGTGTGTGAGAAAGTGTGTGTGTGTGTGTGTGTGTGTGTGTGTGTGTGTGTGTGTGTGATTTTACATCTCTCCATCCCCCCATTAGAGGGTCTCCTTAAAGAACCTTAGAGTGGGTGGAGTAAATGTCTGATTTGGAACTGAGCTCTCAACCACCACTTATTTTTAAATTTGGAGGCATCCGTGAGAGTCTGAATTCACCACAATTTGTTGCAAAAAGTCTTCTTTGCTTGAAAATGATAGTTGGATGTTTCCCTGTAACTACAAATATAGGTATTTACAAAGTAGTTTGATGCTGTGTCAATTTACTTAGGAAATGGCCATAAGTTCAATCTTTCGGTTCTACAGCTTTCTCGTTCTTGGGTTGTTACTGGGCTCACAGTACCAGGGTTTCCTCCCATAGAGCAGGCCTCAAATGCAGTGAGTGTGTGCTTGCTGCTCCAAGAGTCATGCCACAATTGCATTGGTAGGCACACCTTGCCCAGCAGCTTGGATTCTGGTTCTGAGGGTTCACCGCTGAGTGAGGCCATGAATGCCTTTTGTCCCCCAGCAGCTTGTGTATCACCTTCTGACTTAGAAATCTAGACAGCATGGGGTAAATTTACAGTTAATTTCCACCTTCCTTTCTCTATATCTTGCAACTGCAGTGTGCGGTATCTTTCAACTACAGGGTATTTTTAAACTTTTTAAGTTATGTGTATGCATATGCATCTGTGTGTGGGTTTGTGCACCATGAGCAGGTATCCATAGGAACCAGAAGACTTAGGATCCCCTGCAGCTGGAGGAACAACTGGCTGTAAGCTGTCAGATGGGTGGTGAGAATTGAGCTAGGATCCACTGCAAGAGAAATATGCATGTTTAACCACCAAGCCATCTCTCCAGCCCCAGTAATGGGGTCTTATCTGCTAGTTCTGGAGAGCAACAAGCGTACTCACATAAGCCTACATTGTTTTGTGGGCCTCTGGGGCCTCTTTACCACTTCCTGAAGACCACCATGCCTAGGATGTGGATTTTATTAGCAAGCAGTTGCTACTAGGAGCCGTGTTATCTAGCGTACAGGGTAACTCCCTTCAATCTCTTATTTGGGGTGTAGAATAGAAAGTTTCTATATGTCTTTTTTCATAGACCCTTTGTTTTGGTTAATCTTGCCCACAAACCAATTCCCCAATCCTCCATCTCCCTCCTTGTTTAAACCTTTCTGTCCCCAGTATCCCCCTCTTTCCTTTGTTTTGCCCAGTTCTACTATCCCCTCCCTCCATCTTTAAGGGTAAAACACCCCCGCCCCTGTCTCCTTCCTAGCTTAAGACTTCCACGGCTATTCCACGTTAAGCAGAACTAAAAGTTGGAACTAGAATATAAGAGAAACATAATGTCTCACTCAGTATAATTATTTTTTGTTTCATCCTTTTATCTACAAATTCATAATTTCATTTTTCTTTATGGATCCATAAAATTCCATTTTGTATATGTGCTACATTTTCATCAGTTGATGAACATCTAGGCTGCTTCATTTCCTAGCTGTTTTCAGTAGAGCAGCAATGGATCTGGTCCTGCAGGTATCTCTGTAGTAAGATAATAAGAGTTCTTTAGGTGCATGCCCAGACATAGTCCAACTATATCACATGGTAGTTTTACTAATAGCTTTTTGAGAAAACTCTACACTGATTTCCAAAGTGGCTGTACCAATTTACACTCCCACTAACAGTGTATGAGAAGGGTTCCCTCAGGGCCTACCAATTGGTTATCCAATACCAAATGGTCAGCCCTGAAAACATGCATACAAGTACCATTGTACAGAGTGAGCAAGCTGTATTTACGTATTTTGGAGAGAGAGAGAGAGAGAGAGAGAGAGAGAGAGAGAGAGAGAGAGAGAGAGTAAAATAACAACTTAGAAAAAGGCATGAATTTGAAAGAGAGCAAGGAGGGGTATGAGGAAAGGGAAGGGGGAAATTACATAATTATGTATTAACCTAAAAAAAAGAAATAATAAAAAATAAGGGGTCCCATTTTCTTATCTCCTCATCAGAATTTGTCATTTGTTTTCCTGATCATGGCTGCTACTATCCACATGGCTTAGTCCCAGAACCCTGACCGAGGCAGGGAGGGAAGGAAGAAAGGACAGGCAGACATACATAGACAAAACCTTGGGTCAGGGGGGCTGTGCATATGCTGATGGATTGGCACCAAGTGCTGCAAACAAAGTGGAATCCCAGCCTATTTATTATGTATAACACAGGGGAAGGGTTAGGTAGTCTTGGTAGGAGGTCTCCCATAGACAAGCAGTCTCAGACTGTAAACTTCCCAAAAGAGGAAGATACAGTTGCGAGTCTTTGTATACACTGATTAGTCATCCACAAAAACTTCTACTTGACCCAGGAGAAAAAGACCTTGCTAATTTCAAGCCTATGCCATCTGGAGAAAGGCTTCACTAATTTCCCGTGGGTCTGACACCTTGGTCCTCATAATGGTGCCCATGTCAACATTACATATTCACTCAGGACTTCCTTCACTCAGCGCTTCCTCTATTCCCTACATATGGCCATTCTGAATGAGTAGAATCATAAAGTGGTTTTAAACTGTATTTCCCTGGACACTTTTTACCATATCTACTAACCATTTCTATTTCTTCTTTTTGCAAACTCTGTTTAGTTTTCTAGTCCAGTTTTTAGTTGAGTACTTTGTTTTCTTGGTGTTTTATTTTCAGAATAATTTGTACATTCAAGACACTTATCCTCTGTCAGATATATGGCAAAGACTTTTTGCCAGTCTGTGGGCTGTCTCTTCACTTGATTAATAGTTTCCTTTGCTGACAGAGCTTTTCAGTTTTATGAGAGTCCACATGTTGACTTTTGGTCTTATTCTCTATGTTTTCCCAGTCCTACTTAGAATGTCCCTATGTGTGTCTATATCTTGAGGCTTACTCCCTTTTCTCTCTGTAGTTTTAGAGTATCAGACCTAAAGTGGACACCCTTGATCCATTTGAAGGTGAGTTTTATGCAAGGTGAGAGATAAGGATCGGGTTCCATTCTTCTGAATGTCCATATGCTGTTTCCTAGTGTAATTTATTAAAGATTCAGGTCTTTCTTCAATGTGTATTTTGCCAATGTATATTTTGGCATCTTTGTCAAAAAGCTGTATGGACTTCTGTGTATGTCCTCTATTTTAGTCTCTTGATCTATGTGTTGGTTCTTGTGTTGGTACCATATGGCCATACAGTTTGATGGTACTAACTATAACTCTGTAGAATAACTTGAATTCAACTGTGGTGATACCTCCTGCATTGCGGATTTTACTCAGGATTGCTTTGTCTATCCTGTCTTTTATGCCTCCATATAAATTTTAAGATTGTATTTTCTATGCCTGTAAAGAGTGGAGCTGGAATTTTGGACTGTAAATTGCTTTTGGTAGGGTAGCCAGTTTCATAATATTGATTCTTCTGGTCCATGAGTATTGAATGTCTCTCAGTCTTTTGGTGTCTTGCTCTTTTTCTTTTTTAGGTATCTTAAAATTTTTATTGTAGAGTTCTTTGATTCTCTTTATTCAGTATATTCCTAAATATTTGGGGATTTGTATCTATTGTGAATGGGATTAATTTCCTTATTTATTTTTTGGTGTGTTTTTTATTAGTATATAGGAGAGCTACTATTTATGTGTGTTAATTTTATATCCTTCCTCTTGGAGAGCATGTTTATCAGCTCTAAAATATATTTGTGGAGTCTTTAAGGTCTCATGTAGAAAATAATATCATTTGCAAAGGGGGATATTTTAAATTCTCTTTCTTTTTATATGCTTTTTATTGCCTTCTTGTTTCTCTAACTAAGTCCTCAAGCACTATATTGAATAGAATGGAGAGTGTGGGCATCCTTGTCTTCTTCATGATCTTAGAGAGAATATCTTAATTTTTCTATATTTAGCATGATGTTGGCTATAGGTTTGTAATATATAACCTTTATTATGTCAAGGAATGCTTCCTCCATCCCTAGCCTCTCCATTACTTCTATCATGAGGGTATGTTGTATTTTGTCAGAAGTTTTTTCTTAGATGAGCATTGAGCATGCAATTGTTGTATTTGAGTCTATTTATTTAAATTATAGCATTTATTGATTATTTGAACTATTGTACATCTTTGGAATAAAGACTACTTGGTCATGATGAATGATCTTTTTTGATGTGAGGTTAAATTTGGTTTGCCAGTAATTTTTTTAGAATAATTTTTTAAGAATAATAAGAATAAATAAGAATAATTTTAGAACAGTAGCTCTCAACCTTTCTAATGCTGTAACCTTTCAATACAGTTTGTCATGTTGTGGTGACCCCCAACCATAAAATTATTTTCATTGCTACTTCATAATTGTAAGTTTTCTACTGTTATGAATCATAATGTGAATATCTGTGTTTTCTGATAGTCTTAGGTGATCCCTGTTAAAGTTGTCCAGTACCCCCCACCCCACCCACCCCCACACACACAAAGGGATTGAGACCCACAGGTTGAGAACCACCGGTTCAGAAACTTTCTTATATTAATGCTCTACAACAAAATCTTCCTTATCTAGAATAATTTGTGTAGTATCAATGTTGGTTTTGCTTTGAAAGTCTGATAGAACTCTGTAGTGAATCTACCAAATTCTGGGATATTTTGTATTTGGGATGCTTTTTATTACTGCTTCAATCCTGTTGCTAATTGTAGATGTGTTTATTTCATCTTTTAAATTTGGTAAGTCAAATGTATTTAGAAATTCATCCATGCCTTTTAGATTTTCCAATTAAGTGGAATATGGGTTTTGAAATTATGTCTTTATGACTTTCTGAATTTCACCATTGTCTGTTATGATGTCTCCTTTTTATATCTAATTTTATTAACTAGAGTCTTCTCTTTCTCTCCTTTGATCTTCAGTTTGGTCCCATTGATCAACATGTCTGGTTTTGTGCCAACGCCATGCTGATTTTGTTACTATAGCTCTGTAATACAACTTGAAATCAAGGATAGTGATACCTCCTGCAGTTCTTTTACTATTCAGGATTTTATTAGCTATCTTGGGTTTGTTTGTTTGCTTGCTTGCTTTCTTGCTTGCTTGTTTCCATAAGAACCTAGAAATTGTCCTTTCAAGATCTGTGAAGAATTGTTTTGGAATTATGATGGGGATTGCATTGAATCTGTAGATTGGTGGGTGGCCGTTTTTACTAATCCTACTGAATCATGAGCTTGAGAGATCTTTCCATCTTCTGATGTCTTCATTTTTTTTCCCTCGGTGTCTTAGAGTTTTTAATCATACAAGTCTTTCATTTGCTTGTTTAGAGTTACTTCAAGATATTTTATATGATTTGAGGCTTTTGTGAAAGATGTTGTTCCCATGATTTCTGTCTCAGTCTGTTTGTCATTTGTATGTGGAGGGCTACTGATTTTTACGGGTTAATTTTGTATCTGTTCACTTTGCTGAAAGGGTTTATCAGCTGTAGGCATCTCCCAGTAGAATTTAGGGTCACTTAGGTTTACTATTGTATTATCTATGCTGATGCTCCTAAGGGCAATTTGTGTCAGCTCCTTGTTAAGTAGCAGAGACTTGGACAGAAGTAAGGTGTAGATTTGGCTATCCAGGAAGAAAAAAATAACAGGGAAATACATATACAACAAGCTGAATGAAGAATTTCCATATAGATGCAGAAGTCAATGTATACGATAAACAGAAGGAGTAAAGACAATTAGAAAAGAATCCAGGAAAACTCTGGGAAAAAAATAGATTTTGAGCTAAACTTTACAGAAGTCAAATTGTCCTGGGGAAATGTGCAGGGGAGGGTGTCAGCTCAGACCTGAGGACCGGTAGAAGGGTAGAGAACTGTGAACAGAGCAGGTGCATGCTTTTGTTTGATGAAAAATAAAAATCAAGGGAGAAGCTTACCAGAAGACAAGCCTGGGAGTGTGGTCTTGGAAACAGATGACACAGGTACTGTTTGGACAATTAAAGAATGGATTAACCCATTCACCCCTGGTATTTTTCATTTTAGAATAATTTTCACCTAAGAGATATTTAATAATGACTGGAAACTGTGGGTCTCCCTTCTCTTCAGGAATGGTTGGCCACCTGTTAGTGAGGGAAGAGGGAGCAGAAGCGGGAAACAGGGTTCAGACCTCTGTGAGCAGGAATGGAAATAGCCTTCCAGAAGACTGCTTCAGTGTTACAGCTCAGCTTTATTCCAGAGTGAGGGGAAGTATATAGGATGGGAACAGCAGCTAGGTTATCACCTAAGGTGTATTTGGCAACATGGTCCTATCATACAGCCGGGAGCACAAAACATAATTATCATATGGGCAGCAGGGGAAGAGCTTCTGCAGGGATCTGTGTCAAAGCTCATGCTTGAGACAAGTCAGGCATCTAGGCTTAGAAACAGCTTCCAAATAAAGTCAGGCCTCCAGGCCTAGAGATACTGTCCAGATAGGGAGGGAGCCCTGCTGGAAAGGGACTCCTCCATTTTGCCTCAGCTCAGAGAGCTGTCTGGACATGGTGGACTGCAACCTTAAGTGCAGGGTACTCCAACAGGAAACAATTTTAGTTGTTCTCACAAGGATCGTAGATACCACTAAACATTCTATAGGCACAAGACAGCCGCCCACAATAGTCAATAGTACTGGGAGAGCCATACCAAAGCTGAAGAACTGTGATCCAAGAAGGTCATTTTCACAGTTCTATAAAGGACTGAATGAGGCTGCACACAGAGGGCAAAAAAAAGCATCTTAGAAACTGTAGCTGAAGTGCCGATGTGCAATGAGGAGGACCAGAAACTACATCAGAATGGCTTCAGCGAACAGCAGTAACCACATCTGCAAGCAGGCCCACTTGAACACATGCTGACAAGAAAGGAAAAGTTCTGCTCAATGCACTTACAGAATTACCTGCCATCCTTTAGATGTTAAACCCAACACTACTGTTCTTTAAAAAAAAAAAAATAGCACTAAAATGACTCCTAATTGTCATTTTGCTATACTCATAGATCAGTTCCTTGCTCAGCTATCATCAGATAAGGTTCCTTCTGAGGCAGATGGGAGCAAATACAGAGACCCACAGCCAGACACTATGCAGAGAGCTAGAAACCTTGGAACATTCGGCCCTAAATGGAATGTCTCCATCAGATCCCTCCCCTCGGGGCTCAGGGAACCCTATGGAAGAGGAAGCAGGAGGAGTGTAAGGGCCAGAGGAGATAAGAGACACCAAGAACACAAGGTCCTCTCAATCAACATGAGCAAAGCTCACAGAACTCACAGAGACTGAGGTGGCGTTCATAAGTCCTACAGTGGTCAGCACCAGGTCTTCTGTGTATATATTAAGGCTTCCAGTTTAATTATTCCTGAGTGTGCAAACAAGTGAGTCTCGGATTCTTGTGCCCCTTCTTGGGTTCATTTCCTTCTGTTTGTCTTGTCCAACTCTGATGTGTTAGTTTCTGTTTTATCTTATTTTATTTTATTATTATCCCTTAGAGTCTGTGAGAGCCAAAGAGGGAATGGATCTGCATAGGAGGGGAAGAGGGGAAGAACTGAGAGGTGTAGAGGGAGAGGAAACTGTAATTAGGATATATTATTGTAAGAATGAAATATCTTTACAATGAAAGGGGATAAAACATTAAAACCATGGAGACAGCCTCATCTACATACTCAGAGTCTATGAGCAGGAGTATATAACGTGTGTTTGTCACAAACTCCTGAGATGATTTTGGTATGGTTTTCTGCTACAAATTGACTCCACGTCTGTTTTCTAATATACTGGGATGTTAATAATTATCTCAAGCATGACCATTATGAAGTTTTAATCACTTAAATTATAGATATACATGTCCTCCTGCTCTGTGAAGCAAGAATACAAACAAACATATGAAGACTTGTGGGAAAACCAAAAAGGTTTTACCTCCTTCTGACCTGAAGACTGAGGCAGTTACTTAGAATTCCATGTCTTTCCTAGAATAAGGGGCAATTTGGCCATATGCTACAGGTACATTTTATACAACACTGGGGCCATTCCAGTTAGCATACACACACACACACACACACACACACACACACACACACACACACATACACACACACACTGCCCCATGCAAGGTCAGCGCATTCTCAGATGAATGGATAATTCAGTTCTGCGTGCTTTCACCAGGTCACGGCATCCCAGGGAGTAATTCAGCATTTGCTTTGCAAGCTAGTGGATTATTCTCCACTCTTCTACCAAAAAGAAATGAATGCCAGTGGGTTACAGAGCTCCTTCTGAGTGAGAATCAATTTAAAAGGAACAGTGGCCATTAATACAGAAAGAATAACAAAATGAGTGGTTAAAAAAAAAGCAAGTGAGAAGTCGGTATTTGGACACTGAATAACAAGAGGTATAAACAACTCCAACACAGACAAATTCCCAGAAAGTTCTTCATTATAGATGACAAAGGATGAAGATGGGGGATAAATCTCTGAAAATAAATGCTCTCATGTGACCTGAGATTTCTATGATATGTTTTTAAAGTCAGCCTAGAAGACAACTACACGAGCATTGAAGGTCAAATTCCCTTAGATGAATCACATTAAATGAAGCATTAAAATACCCAAGACCCAAGGATACCTACAGCTAAAACTGAAGCCATTCCTAAGAGCCAAATGCTTCCTAGAATCCTTAGATTCTAGTGTACCCTTAGTGCACCTTAGAGCATATGGGCTCTCTGTATATTTCTTGCACATCCGGTCTCTTTCTAGAAATGAGAATGCCGTGTGTTAGAAGCCAGATTAGCCTTTCTTCCGAATCAAGGAGTGGCTGTGATATGACTGGAGTCCATCGCCTTCAATGTTGAAAGTGCAGGCTTCCAAACACTGGCTTTGCGAAGTGCTAGTGCTATGATCTTGGAGTGAGTCCAATCTCTTCTCTGGCTGTCACTTTCTTCCGCTATCAAGGTCAAATGGGTCAAATGAGATGCTCTCTTAGGATCTGGACCTACAAACTATGAATAAATATTCTTAGGTATCTTTTGACTCATAGAAGTTCACTATCTTTTCCTAAATGTAATTAGTACCTTTTGAGGGGAAAGTACAGTGGACACAATGAATATATATATATAGGATCTACAGGATTACCTGCATATAAATATCAATGTTTTAGAATGCTATCCTTTAAAACAAGAAGTATGTTAGGCCTGAATATTTGGGCTTCAGATTCATTCTCATATACACACGATGCATGAGACAATTATAATGAATGACATATGCTAAAAAGTAAATAAATACAGAAGAAACAAGAACATTATATATTTATTTATTATCAGTTCTACTGTAGTACTTTTCATTCTGACTTCTGATCCTTGCAGCTCACACCTTAGATGACTACATCTTCAGTTTCTCCCTAGGTCTTATCATTTATGGGTGATAAGATTTGGACTTCTCTTGAGGGAGAAGGGGAACCCTGCCCCCAAATACAGTATCTTAAAGAAACCATACACATGCAGAAGGGGCCAGAAGTGCCATTGCAATGTCATCTTTATTAGACCACAGTGGAGATGTAATTATTCTGCTAAGTCTTTATGTACGATTTGAGAGCAACAAATTAAACCCCACTAATCTACCTCACCGGATGGTACTTACCAAACCTAAGAGGCTTCAATTATCAACAGCTTAATAAATGTACTAATCTGCAGTAAATGAAATCCTTTGCAAAATCACATTGAAACAATGCTTAAGTTGTAATCAGCCTGCCTAGTACCCAAGCCTGCTGTGGCTGAGCCCCAGAATGCTGTGTGATCAAATTCCATGTTACTTAAATCTAATGAAATTTCTAATGGTTTTTTTTTAGAAGGAGAAGGGTCAAATTAATTCATATGGAGCTTTTTTAATCCAAAAGAAATTAACATTTTGGTGTAAGTCAAGCAAGAATGTAATTAAAGCTACTAAAATCCAGCCACCTATAATTATGAAAACAAAGCATGAGACAATGTGTCAGTCTGTCCACAAGCCAACACACCTGTATTACCAAGTCCTTGTGTGACACTCAAGTTGATCAGATTGTCAAAGTGTTTATCAGTTTCAACTGCAGTCCCTAGTGAGGTAACAAAATGGAGACTACTCTCTATTTACAAAGGAGAGCCTGGATAATAAAAAAGTTGTCACCAATCACAGCTGGGAGCATGGGTGAGGCCAATACCTCACCACAGTCTCTTTTCCAAATAATGTGGATGAGGCAGGATTGTGAGGTGGGGGTCACTAATTAAGCAGCACTGGGATTCAGTGCATTTCCTCCAGGTTATTTGTATTCACATCTGATACAAAAGCTAAACTCACAGTGATGGCGCCATGAGGACTTCATCAGTCAGGTCTGATGTGATAACAGAGCTGTACAGACAAGGGTAGGGACTTGTGCATCTGAGGACATGAAGGATGAGTCCTGACATTCAGCTGCACAAAGCAGTTCAGGATGGTATCCTCAAACTTGTGGGGTAAATTAATCATGTAAACCTAGCCACACCATGTACAGATACCCCTCTGATACATGAATAGCAACTAAAATCTACTTATTTGGAATTCTGTTGGCATAGTCTTTTTTAATATAGAGTATACAGGGATTTCTATTTGGGTAAGGCAAAGGCTAGCAAAGACCATCAATTATTATTTATTTATTTGTGAAACAAAGCAATTTTTGATACACCATTCTGCAGAAAGGGATGCCAGCGTAGAGAAAAAGCAAAAATGGCTGATGTGTTGATTTAAAGATCATCAGTTGAAACCCACCTAAGAGATAAAAATCTGTTCTCCATCTTTACATTAACATTTAAACTATCAAAATTAATTTTAAGGGAATCTGCACCAGCCTGTGCTAACCATAGCTTGAAAAAATGGAAAAGGGGCTCGGACTATGGCACAGTTGGTAAAGTGCTTACCAGGCAAGCATGATGACCTGATTTCAATCCCTGGCACCTACAGAAAAGAGCCAGTATGGCATGCACATGCCTGAAATTCCAGTTCTGAGAAAGCAAAGACAGGAAGATTCCAAGGGATTCACTAGCCAGACAATTTAGTCACATCATCACATTCAACTAATAAGGTATAGAGTGATTGAAAACATCTACTATCAGCCTCTGGCCTCATACGCACATAGATGCACATGCACCACCATCATCCCTACACACACGTTCACTGACCACACATGCACACAATACACCTAGACATACACACAAACAATGGGAACAAGTGAAAAATATAACATGATCCAAACTGAGGAAACATAACCAATGGACCATTATGCTGCTTTACAAGTGGCCAGGTTGGAATAAGAACACTGATGGAAATTAAGAAAGGAATTCTATACCCGCCCTGAATAGCATTTGGTAATCCAAAGCATCCTGAAGCTTATTTTCTTCTTAGACCCCTCATAGCTATCGGTGTCTCTTAATAATCATTTGAAAACATTCAATAAAGATTATATGGATCCATTTTTAAAATTAAACATCTATTTTATTTTAATTATGTTTACATGTGGGAATATGTATCTATGAATACTAGGACTCATTATTCTTCAAGTGAACTAAACAACTTATAATGCCATCAAAAGGAACAGTGATATATACAATATATATTATATATAGTATATATGATATATATCATATATATATATAATTTTTCTTTTTCCATCCTTTCCAGCATGTTACCTATATTATAGAATTAGAAAACACAAAACGTCAAATGTCTGCCAAGTACCAATAGAAAATAAATCATTAATTTGTGCACACAGCATGTACACTCATGTGATTCATTGTAACCGCTTTTCAGCATAGTGGCAATGCTTTAAGACTGGCAGTTACATTTTGTCTGGTATTTTAAGATCTGACAGGTCTATTTGTACAGAATATGTTAGGTAAATACAAAAATAAATTGTTCCATTAATGAGCATCTTACAGAATACTCCTTCCACAGTTGAATGATTTATTTTCTAGATACCTGTAATGTTATTCATTATTTTTTTAAAAAGGTTATGAAGTTTTTACCAGGTGCCAGGCACATAAAATATGGAAAGGGAATTAAAAGGTAAATAGACAGCATGGCATGCTGGCTCACACCTGTAATCCCAGCATTTGGGAGGTTGAAGCAGGATGATTATAACAGATTTGAAGCCTGCTAGTGGTTCCAGGACAGCAGAAGACCCATGAAAACGTATGCATACACACAAAAAGCTAAAATGTAGGTATTGTCCTGAGCCTAGAGCCAAAGACTACCAGGATGATAAGGATGTGTGAACAACACTGGTCATAACAGAATGCATAGTGTACAGGGAAAAGGAGAAAGTACTTGGAAGTAAACATCTTCCATTATAGACTTTAGGAGAAAAAGAAAAAGAAAGAAAAATTTAAATATATCTATAAAATTATGGAGATTAAGAACAGGTAGTTGAATTAAAGTTATATCCCTTTAGTTATGGAATTAAGGAAGAATACATTATTCACTGAAATACAAAAGAGTTCCTGAGATGCAACACCCATCCTGTACTGCTAGTGCGAACCACCCATGGGCCAGGCCAGCTCAACCAACACTGACTCTCCTGATCTAAGGGCCCCTCATAGCCATCTGTGTCTCATAAGGTGTTCTATGTCCATGCACTCCACTTTCTGACTGAATGACATTGAACCCTTATGTCTGCTGCCTCAGTGTCTACACCTGCAAAGTGAGCATAAAGTAGAAACACTTGCTTCACATGTTTGTGAGAAGGCTCAAGTTAGTAAAGACTTGACAATAATTAGACCACTGAATGGCCTATTTCAAGAGCAGTGAAACTGTTCTTTATTGCTACTGGTACTAAATAGGTCTTTACTGTACCTGGTTTTCCCCCAGAACAGTGTTTTTCCAAATTTAATGTGAAGCAGTCACCTAAGAATTGCATTAACTTAGTACTAGTTAGAGGTCTGTGGGGTTTAAGCAGCCACATTTCTAACAAGTTCCCCAGTCGTGCTGATGTGGCTAGAGTCAGACAGTCCACTGCACACAGATTTGTGTCTAGCATCCCATGATCAGATGCTGTCCCTCAAGCCAATGGTGAATTTTCAGAGCACAGAGGTTGAGAATAAACATTTTGAAAGTGCCATAGCAATTTCACATTGCCCACAAGCCAAGTGCATCGAGATACGGTATTCTATAAACTATTGGTTTATGATGAATTGAAGTTTTTTACTGATTCTAATCCAGACTTTATTCATATTCATGAATTTTTCTTTTTTCATGAGTTTTTGTTATATTTTTAAATTATTTAAAACAATTATTTTTTGTTTTCAATACATCCTCGCCACAGTTTCCCCTCCCTCCACTCCTCCCAGTACCCACCCCACCTCCCCTCTCTCCCAGATCCACTCCTCCTCCATTTCCCTTCAGAAAAGAGCAGGCCTCCCAGAGATACCCACTGAACATGGCATAACAAGTTACAGTAAGACTAGGTAGACACAAACCCTCATATCAAGTCTGGACAAGGCAACCCAGTAGGAGGAAAAGGGTCCCAACAGTGGACGAATGAATGGGAGACACCCTCACTCCCACTGCTAGGAGTTCCACAAAAACACCAAGCTAACAACCATAACTTATATGCAGAGGACTGAGCTCAGACAGATGCAGGCTCAGTGGTTGCCACTTCAGTCTCTGTGAGTTCCTATGAGCTCTACTCAGTAAATGTCTGTGGACCGTGTTCTCCTGCTGTCCTCAACAGGTGGCACACACCCTTATGGCCCACAGAATCAAGTAAGCAGAGCTCATGGGGGTCCCAATTTGCACAGGTGATGGTCACTGTACATTTGTGTGTATGTGTGAATAAGTGAAGTACTTGAAAACTAAAGTGAGTTGGAGCTGGGAGAGCTTACCACTAACGACTCCAGCAGAAGACCTGGGTTTGGTTGGTTCCTAGCAATCCACATGCTGGCTCACGATCATCTGTAAGTCCAGTTCCAGGAAACCTGACACCCTCTTATGACCTCTGTGGTTACCAGATGTATACATGGTCCACATACATACATGCAGGCAAAACATCCATACACATAAAGTAAAATGAATAAACCAAACAATATAATTTTAAAAGATACAGCGAGCCCAGCGTTGATGGCCCATTTTCAAATTCTCCAGGAACTGACTCAAGGCCACGATCCAGGTAGCACTGGCTTTAATAAGACATAGTAATACAATTAGAACTTCTCAGCTGAGCCTCTATTTATATTTTCTGTTTAAATTTTTTAATTTGCATATATATGAGTAGGTTTCATGGTGGCATTTTCAAACAAAACTTGGTTTTAGTAATTTTCCTTTCTCTCTCTCTCCTAACCCCTTTTATCCTTCCACACTCCTTGTGGCCCCTTTTCTGCTTCTATATGCTTTAGTACTCTTCCCCCATCTTCACCTCCTCTTTTTCCTTCATGTGGTTGCCGCTCTAATTTCATAGCCTATACCCACACTCACTTACATATCTCCATAGAAACATTATAAGCTAAGGTCTGCATATGAGCCTATGTCTATATTTTTTGTGCCACCTCCTAAGAGTCTTCATGCATACATCTGAATTCATATTCATTTCCTTGTATATCAAATGTAAAATATATTTAGAGAAGGCTAAATATATAGATTAGTGTCTACCCCGGGATCTAAAATCTTCCAAAGAGGATGTATATTAACAAATGAAGAAACACATAATCGGTAAGATGCAGAGGCTGGCAGTGAGTGTTTAGGGAAGATGGCCTTCACTGTGTTTTGGAGGTAGGCTTGGTAACCTTCAACAACATGAAAACCGTGACGTTAGCGCTTCCCCAAAGGCTGAGTCTATGCAAATGGCTTTATTTTCTACCTAACAACTAAGCAATTTAGCAGAGAGCGATGACTAGCAGTTAGAGATAGATACATTTGTTTACACTGCCTTAACTGAATAAAAGTTGTCCATTTCCCAAAGGATGATAGAAACAATATCACATTGACGTCAGGCCTGTATGCTTGTATGTTGCTTCCAATGATACAAATACCCTCCAATTCAGTTATTCTTGATTGTTAATTTGGGGGGAGGACCTATAAATCTTGGTTTTTTGTTGTTTTTTTTTTTTTTTTATAAATCCTGACTAGAATGACAACATTAAGTTTTGGTTTATTATTTGGTAAGCAAAGGGGGTAAGGGAACACCGTGTTCCAGTCTTAGAAATTCTCTAAAAGGCAGAATAAAAAAACGCCAAGTTATCATTTAATCATAACAATGTCTTAATAACGCTTGGATTCTCACTGAAACAGAATTACAGTTTTACATATGTGCTGAATAGCTCAGCCAGGGACATTTTTCAGAATGGCTAGAGCCCGGTGAGAATTCTTTCAGGGATTATTTATTAATCAAATCTTCTTATGTACTTTGTGCTGAATAGACCCAAAACCTTGCACTCTGCAATGTTTGCGTTGCTTGGTTATGAAAAGAATAACAATTCCACGAATGTGTAAAGACTTTTAAAATCTCAGCCTTTCAAAACAGCCTCTCTACCATCTTTGTACACATTAATGAGGGACTAAAAACAAAGGTGCTGGTCTCTGTGTCCCACACTCCTCATCCCCAAGACCTGCAGTTGACCGTGAAGGTCTCCAGGAGCATGCCACTCTCCAAGATTAGGAACCTGGTTATCTCTAAGTCATGGCCAGGATTCCTATCTCAAGACTCCTGATCAGTCATGCCTCCACCAGACCCTGCCTTAGTACTTTAAATGGATAAAGAAAACTGGGATTTCAGAAATAAAATCCTATGGCCAAATTGCACTCTATTTTATAAATAAAAATTTTTTGCTTTAAAATTGAACCCAAAATACTTAAAGGTAGTTAGGACTGTGATAAAGTAAAATTTGTCCCGGACAGACAGACAGAGATTGAGATTTCCCCCAGGAGTCGATCCTGATAAGAAAATGCTCCAAAAATTGGACTATAAATGATTTATCTGTTCTCACTCTCTGCTTTTCTCAGCATCTTCATCCCTCCAGGACAAAAGAAACAAAATTAAAATGTGCCTCTGAACCAGATGTGGCTTGTCACATAAATTCCATCCACATTTCTATGTGAAATGCCCTAATTTTAAGACCCAGCACAATGGCAGGAAAGTGGGAGGTGTCAATGCCTCCTAACAAAATCAGAATGGCGAGGATGAGCTACTCTAAAGAACTGAGCACTTAAAGGATGGCGTTGCACTGCTCCATCTCTGCATTTAATGACAAAGTTACTAGCAGAGCTTCTGTGAATACAGAACACTTCCCCCATCACAGATGTGTGCTGACATTATCACAGTGATGTGATTTACTAACAGTGATCTATCATTTTAAAGTTCCTGGCCCCTGAGGCAGATGCCAAGCTTCAGTCTCATATTTTTTTTTAATCATAATTTTGTTTTTCATTTTCTTTTTCTTGGGGTAAAGTTTATTCTGTTGCCTTTTAGGATGTGAAAGGGATTCATAGGGAGCAGTGTTGTTCTGTTTTGGGGTCAACAGCAGCAGTTAGTTCCTAAGTGTGCATGTTCCTAAGTAGCATATAAATGTTTAAGTATGTAAACAGGTACTGTAACAGAGCTTGTGGCTAACCCTTGATGGTTATGGGATAATTTTGAAGTAGAGGCCAACATCTTCATTTCAACTCTTTCATCAGTCTTTTAGGCCTGATGAAATAAATGTGTGTTTTAACAAGCTCAGGATGATTCTGATGACAAAAGTCCACCACACCCAAAAGAAAAGCATCATTTAGCATCCTTAAAATCAGGGACAGAATAAAGGATGCAGAGACCTCAGTACCAATAGAGCAAGACCATCAGGCTAAGCCAATCACTAGTATATAACTTTGGCATGATGCTTAATCTGAGTAAACTCCAGTTTTCACTTATATAAGAAAATATTGTGATGCTTCTTTTATAAAGTTACTTCAAAGGTTATGTGAAATGCTATGTTGAAAAACATTCTGTGTGTAATAGAATGCCGTGAAAATATAATGTCTTATGGTTAGTTAACCAACAATTAATTGCTTCACAATGGAGAAGTTTTCAATGTTATATATATTGAGAGATTATTTCCAAGATGACTATGTAGAATAACCATTCTACATGCAAATTCTGATCATATTTAAATGTAATTTTCACAACATGGCCTGTTTATAAAAGATGAGTTTTATTTGCAACTAGAAAGTGTGATTTACTGAATATTTTCAAGATAAATAGATAAAATAGATCTTTTACTGTATGTTAAGAAATACATCATGTAAATTTAGATGCCATGAAGTAAGTTCTATTTCAAGTAATTTCAGTTGATAGCCACATTATTCTCCAAAAGGTAATTCTAGAAATGAGGGGGTAGCAGTCCTCCAGAAACAAAGTGAAGCGAGGATGAGGAAGAAGAGAGTTCTTTTAAGGGAAGTCCAAGCTCTAGCTGTGTCATAGTAGACATAGAAGGGGGCAGGTACAGGAGACTGTGGAAGTGGGTGAGTGCACCTACTGAACGGGAAAGAAGTCATTAGAACAGTACATGAGCCAGCCACTGATTGGAGTGAGAGCAAAGTATGGAAATAGAACAAGGTCACGGTTGTTCTGGCTTGCAGTGGCTAGCTTCTCAAAGAACAGTGTTTTATGCAGATTTGTGAATACAAAGGCATCCACTTGGCACAAAGGGAATACTCTAACTTTCCAAGGGAAATAACAAAACATGCCCAATGGCTGAGAAGCGTGGAGCCGCTTGGTAGATCAGGGGCACCCTCCATATTTTGGTTGACCTGAGCAGAAAGAGTGTTGAGGCTTGAATGGAAGAAAAAGCTTTGATTAAAATACTTCCAGAGTCAGATCTGGAAGCCCTTCTATACTGAGCTGATAGAAAGTGCTTGGGCTCAGATGATACATAAGGGGATTGATAGGGGACGGCATGACCAGTTGCTGGAGAGGGACATGCTGGTGGCGGTGTGATCCAGAAGCACTGGTCTTGCCATGTCCTCTGCCTTTGTTTATAGGTCAATGGCAACTCAGATGGTGAAAACCACAACACGTTTGTTTTTATGCATTGGAATAAAAACAAGGAGTTTAAGGTTTACAGGGCATTTAAGAGGGGCTGCCTGTGTTTCCTAAACGGCAGTAACTTTATGATGATAACATCATGACTTTCATCTCCCTGTCTTTTTTGTTCTTTGTAGTACTGAGGATTGAATCTAGTGTTTTATGAATTCTAGACACGTACTCTATCAGTGGATTCTATCTCTAGCACTCTTTCCACTTTTTATTTGGAGACAGTCCCCCTCAGTTGCCAAAGTGATCCTTGAACTCACACTATTGCTCAGATAAACCTTGAATTTAAAGATATCCCTGCCTCAGCCTCCTAAGCAGCTGGGATTATAGGCCTGCACCACTGCATTTGGATAAATACTTCTGATGGATTCATTTTTTTTACGCTTCTAAATAAGAAAAAATATATAGCTTCCAGATAATATTTTATCAGGTATATCCCTTTCTTCTACATTAATGCATTGCTATAAACCCAGCATAAATGCCTACCTAGTTAGCTCCCAAGTCTCCTTTTTGAAGATAGAAGTCCATCTGATGTCATTCATTTCTTTTTTATTTTAATAATTTTATGTGAATTGATGTTTTGCCTACATTTATGCCTGTGTGAGGGTGCCAGATCCCCAGGAACTGGAGTTGCAGACACTTGTTAGCTGCTAAGTGGGTGCTGGGAATTGACCCCAAGGTCCTCTGGTAGATAGAGCAGCCAGTACTCTTAACCACTGAGTCATCTCTCCAGCCCCAGATGCCATCCATTTCTAAGGGAAGGTTTTATTCTGCAGGAAATGGAATGGTTTTTCTAGGTCTTCTGTGTGCCTCCCAAGTGCCACAGTTCCAAGTGCTATGCTGGTGGTGGTAACAGACTTGAAATTACTGCCCTTGGGAACTTACTTCCTAGTAGGGAACATGCAAGAAGATACGGGGAGGGGCATAACTTGATAGAACAACACAGTGTTCCTTTGGCTAGGATGGCCAGAAACTGCTAGGGAGTGAGCTCTCTGAGGATGGACCTATCACAAGAAAAAAGCAAGAGAAGCAAAGGTGACTGAAGAGAACTTGCCTGCCATGCAGGATGAAGAGCAGAGACAAGTGAGGGATGATGCTACAAAGTCTGGAGGTCTACCACCACCTTCCCTGACAACCCATTGCAGAATTCTTTTTTTTTTTTTTTTTTTTTGTTACAAAGGTTGACCAGTATACATCGGTTGTAGCCCACTTTCCTCTTCATTGAAATAAAGTATGCTCAGTCATGATCATGTCTGTGGCTACTTTGTCCCTCATGATAGCCAAGCAGTTAAGTATTAAGGTGGGTACTTACTATTTCCTGATATCATGAAGTATGTACCATCTGACCTTTGCAGAAAATGTTTACTGACCCTCTAATCTGTATCACGCTCTTTATCATTGCTACCAGATGTAAGCATCAAAGAACAGATTTTTTTGCAGTTACTTATGGCAGTGCAATATGCATTTTACATGTTAAAATCTAGTTTCTACCAATAGAAAGATCTACTTTTACTTTTTAAAGAATTGTGCTCCAGGCCGGGCGGTGGTGGCGCACGCCTTTAATCCCAGCACTCGGGAGGCAGAGGCAGGCGGATCTTTGTGAGTTCGAGGCCAGCCTGGGCTACCAAGTGAGTTCCAGGAAAGGCGCAAAGCTACACAGAGAAACCCTGTCTCGAAAAAAACCAAAAAAAAAAAAAAAAGAATTGTGCTCCAACAAAACCTTTTTAGTACAGTCTTTTCAGATGTAATGTTTAATTAATGATAAATTTGGAGACTAAGGCATTCTGCCATTGCGTTAACGTGGAAGTGAGGAATAGCCATAGCTACCATTGTGCATGTGGCCTTCCATTGTTAGAATTCAAGTTCTCCAAAAACTACACCTGAAGCAGCCTGTTAATAGACCCTTCCGGGAGCTGCATCTTGGGTAATGATGCTCTAGGTGAGAAGAGATCCATATGCAAAGTAGCTCTGAGCTGCAGGTCTCTTTGGAGCTAATTACCTTCTTCAATCAAAGAATCCTCCCCACCTCTTATGAAGCTCCATTCGGCTGCCTTCACCTGGAGCTTCCTGTTTCAACTCCCACAAAAGGCCCAGGGCTCTGTAGCAATATTTTCATCTCCGGTGTAAATTTCATGGACGGCAACTCATACTCTATTTTCTATTGGATACTTTGTAGAAAAGAAAAGCAAGCAAAACCAAACCAAAAGTGGGACTAGAAAGAATAAAAATAAATGCATAGAAAACTGATAAAAGACTATTTCATTGAACTCGTGATTTATGGTAATCATGAGTTCAGAGAGATCTGAAACTGACAAAAGATGTTGAAGGGGGTGAATTGTTGAGTCTTTCTACATCGGGAAGGTTACTGAAAACCAATGGATTTCGTATCACAGCCGACTGCTGCTACCTGTCATCCCAGTAGGTCTTTCCAAGCATTTGTCTGCCCACTTAGCTCTTCCCGTCTCTATTCCCTTCCACCTCCTTCCTCTCACCTCTCTGTTCTTCTCTCTCTTTGTGTCTCTCCAGAAATCTCGCCCCATACTAAGACAAAAAGAAAACCAAAACCTTTCTTTTCCAGAATCTTCCTATGGAGCCCCTCTTCTCATTCTTCATTAACTTCTTTCTAAATACTTTTCTGAGCACCTTCCCCATACCCTCCTGGGAGCATAAGACAGAACTTGATAACTGAAAAGCAAATACAAAATGTGTTCTTCTGGCTCCATATGCACACAATGACAAGGAGAAACTGAAAAGCAAATGGAATGAAATGAAAACTAGCAAAGTTGCAAATCATCTTTCTATTTAAAATTTGCCATTTTTTCCTCCTATTTTCCTGTGGTCTACTTTTTTTTTCCACATAGCAACATGAAAATGTATGTTTCTCCCTAAAACCTTGCTGTGATCATCAAATGGCATAAAAAATAATTTATTTAGTGTCCAGTTCTGCAGTCTAAACAATGCTGTAGAGATAATCTCTAATGGTTCAATTAGAATGAATACTTAAAGGTCACAGATGCACAGAAAAAAAAAAAAAGACTGCATGGCATTAAGGCTGTGGCTAATTCCTAAAGATAGGTAAGGGATGTTTGTACCTTTTACAAAAAAAAAAAAAGTGAGGAGTTGGAGAGAGAGAAAGACCAGAGAACACAAATATGCCACTGTACATGTGTGGTGGTCGGGGAACAGCCTCAGGTACCAGTCCCTACCTTTCCACCTTGTTTGAAACAAGGTCTCTGTTGTCTGCTGCTGCATATCCCAGACTAACTGGCCAAGGAGTGTCCAAGGATTGTCCTATCTCTGT
>CABHPP010149172.1:0-43437 GCA_902168425.1 Peromyscus attwateri | reverse complement strand
CACCCTAATAAACTTATCTGGGGTCAGAGAAGAGAACAGCCACAATATTAAACATAGAGGTTAGGCAGTGGTAGCACATGCCTTTAATCAATCCGGATGGATCTCTGTGAGTTTAAAGCCACAGTGGAAACAGCCAGGCATGGTGACTCACGCCTTTAATCCCAGGAAGTGATGGCAGAAATCAAAAGGTATATAAGGCGTGAAAACCAGGAACTAGGCTGGTTAAGCTTTTAGGCTTTTGAGCAACAGTTCAACTGAGATTCATTCTGGACGAGGACTCAGAGGCTTCCAGCCTGAGGAAACAGGATCAGTTGAGAAATTGGCGAGGTGAGGAAGCTGTGGCTGGTTCTGCTTCTCTGATCTCCCAGCGCTGACCCCAATACCTGGCTGTAGCAGGAATCTTAAAAGTTCTTATTAATAAAATCAAACCTGGGCTGGAGAGATGGCTCAGAGGTTAAGAGTACTGACTGCTCTTTCAGAGGTCCTGAGTTCAATTCCCAGCAACCACATGGTGGCTCACAACCATCTGTAATGAGATCTGGTGCCCTCTTCTGGCCTGCAGTCATACATGCTGTATACATAATAAATACATAAATCTTAACAAAAAAAAAAATCAAACCTAGGCCAGGTATTGGGGTGAATGCTAGAAGATCAGAGAAGCAGAACAAGGCACAGCTACCTCACCTCACTAATTCCTCAGCTGGTCTTATTTCCTCAGACTGAAAGCCTCTGAGTCCTCATCCAGAATGAATCTCAGCTGAACTGTGTTGCTCAAAGCCTAAAAGCTTAACCAGCTAAAAACTTCTAGTTTCTGGTCTTCACGCCTTATATATCTTTCTGCTTTCTGCCATCACTCCCTGGGATCAAAGGCTCACTTCTTGGGATTAAAGGTGTGTGTCACCATGCTTGGCTGTTTCCAATGTGGCCTTGAACTCACAGATATCCAGAGGAATTTCTGCCTCTGGAATGCTAGGATTAAAGGTGTGAGTGCCACCATTTTCTAGCCTCTGTATCTAGTGGCTGTTCTGTTCTTTGACCCCAGATAAGTTTATTAGGGTGCACAATATTTTGGAGAACACAGTACCACCATACCTGGCTTCAGGTTTGTTTTTATTAATAAGAACTTTTAAGAATTGTGCTACACTATTTCCTTTTTTTCAGTATCACCCATGATCCAGATGTCTATAATTTTATGATCATGGAATGGAAAGGGGGGAAAAAAAACATCTTGTTTTCCTAATGAGAAAATAGCTGTGTTGTGGCCAACAAAGAGTTTGATGATAAAACTGGGGGCCACCTTTCAAACTAAAATTGCCAATTCAGAGGACTGAAGACTGCCATTGCAACACCTTTTTAAATCACTCACTTCAATAAAATTTCTTTTTCTCTTTGAATGGTGTGAATATTACCCTGTGACCAAGGAGACAGAGAGCCAAAAGCATAATATGTAATATAAATATCTCATCCCTGATATCAAAGGTAGAAGCAGTATAGAGGATATAATGACTCAGGATCACACATGGTGAAACCTTATCTCACAAATCTAAAGAACTTGATTTAATGCCTGGGTAGAGGAGATGAAGAACACGTGGGAAGTAATAGCTAATGTTATTACAGAGACTAGGTCTTGAGTCATTTCCTTGAAGTGTTCCATGAAATAAGGACCACAGGAATACAGAAGTTATCCATTTCATAGATAGAATGAAACATAGTTTTTGATGTAATAAAAACATCTTGTTCAACACCTACCATGCTTTTGACATCTGTCAAGTGTGAGTCATTTCCTGTGCCCTAAGTTTATTGCTGTGGTAGTCAGAACAGTGTCACTTAGATCTGAGTGTGACAGGTGCTTACATTTGTTTCTGTTGTCCATACACATGGCACCTTTGGAACCTCCATACATCCGATGACTGCTCATACTTAGCAGATGATTACAGAGAGAGTACTTGAAAAGGTCACTTACAAAAGGTTTAAAACTCTGACTCACAGACAGTTATCTGCTAGAAAACAGCTTCTTAGATGCTTTTGCCTTTGGCTTCTCTGCTCTCCATCTTTCACATCTTAGGAAGATGGTCATCAAAACTCATTCTCCAGTTTCAGTTTACTTGTATTCTCTACTTCTTTCTCTTTAAACTAGCTAGCAATTGACACCATTACTATCATGCCTATTTAATTCCATTTGACATCTGCTTCCTTGAGGATTCAAAACAGCACAATGATTTTTTTTTGAGAATTAGAAAAGTGTGATACCAGAAATAAATTGGAATTTTGAATGTTGAGTATGAATACAATCTTACTATTAGAGACCAAATTTGTTATTTAACACTACAGTTTCTCTTTACCATCTCGGACTTCCTGTCCATTTGAGCTTTCATGGGTGAACACTTCTCCTTACTCCTCATCATGCGTTTCTTCTTCCCCTCTATTGAATTCTCTAATCGCATTAGCGACTGCAGGCACCTGAATGGGATGGAAGGGATAAGGTATAAATTCAGTGGGAGGATTCACACCCTTTGGAAAAGTGAGGTATTCTTTTCTGGTGACTTTAACTGTTTCCTTCTAAACCCTTTTCTTGGGCAGTTTCTCAGTCAAGCTGGATGCTACTTATCCCAGCCATAAGGAACCGTGAATCACTCAGTTCCTTTACACGGGGATCCCTTCTCATTTCCATCAGTTTTGATGAGTATCTCACACTGTTTCCTAACCACGCTGCAAAGTGGCTGAATCTGTTTAGAAGTTTGTACCATATACAAACCTTCTTCTGATGAGTACCCAATATGCACATTGATCCTAATAAAGCCTTTTCTGGTGGTACAGCACACTGTAGCTTTTGCTGCTTAGCTTCAGATGAACACTGAAGCAATTTAATGACTGACAATAATAACATTGCTGTTCAGATCTCTTCATGTGAAAAATGTTTACATTTCTATTGTTCATACTCATGTACCTTTGGACCAATCTCTACCTTCAATGACTACTCATAGTAGGCAGCTATCTTCTTCTGCATAGTTTCTTGAATTAAAAAGTAGCTTCTTTTAAAATCAAGTCCAGCTTTCAAGGGAAAGGAACAGCATAGCCTACCTTCCAATGATTCCCACTGATTGAAAAGTATCTTACCAAAAACTTCTCATCAATAAATTTACTTCTCCCTCTAATTCTGCCTACTTTTTAATCCTCATTGTTCTTACAGTTCTGAGTTGTAAAGAGAATTTGGGCTGTAGCTCAATGGCAGAGAGATGGCCTAGCATGGACTAAGCTCTAGGTTTGACCCCTACCAATCCAAAAAAATAGAAGATAAAATTGTCAAAACAATTTTCAAGTAGTTTCTCCGAAAACCTTTGGGGCATGACATCCTACTCCATTTTCAGATTTAGAGTTTGTTACATCACAATTATGTTTGTGATTTTTATTATTATTACAGGAGAACACATACTGCAGTGCACATAGGAATATTAGAGGATATTTGTGCATATCCATTCTCTTCTTCCTCCAAGTGGG
Source organism: Peromyscus attwateri (assembly GCA_902168425.1). NCBI lineage: Eukaryota > Metazoa > Chordata > Mammalia > Rodentia > Cricetidae > Peromyscus > Peromyscus attwateri. Next base: position 39,939 of record CABHPP010149172.1, on the reverse strand, counting down.
TTCACGTTGTAACTCCAATGATCAGTCTTAAGACCAGCCTTAAAAATAGAAGTGAGTGATTTTGAAGGTAAATACTCAGCTACAGTCCCTTAGATGTACTAACTGGATTACTCTGTTCTCTTTGGTAAAAAAGTGTTTTACAGTACCTGTTAATCATGCTTTCTATACTTTCAGAGCTTCTAGGTAGTATAATTCAGTTTTACCAGTATACAAATAGGGATTAGAGGGCAATTTATTTTAAAGTGACACAATTGGGCATAAATAAGACTAACTTGAGTTAAAGAAAGTACCTGTCAAATAAGAACATGAGAGTAGTTTAAGATTGTTAATTACAGTAATAGGGAACTTATCACTACTCAAGGATAATATTTTTGCTTTTGAATAAAGCTACTAGTAAAATTTCAAGCTTTGTAAACCACTCTCTGTCCCTACTCAAGCTTTAAAAAATCAAACAGTAGACAAATATGTTAGCCTAGTTAATTCCAAAGGACAAAACATTAATCAATTCTGTAATTGATTGTTTTATATTAGAGAAAAAAGAAACTATGTTCTGCAAAACTCATCAATGCCATGTCATACATAATAGTTGTTCTCTCATAAATGATTTAGGTCTTTGTCTAACTTTGGGGAAATATGCACTACAAACACTGTGTGCAGAACACAGACATGTGGGGTACAGTGACCTGAAAGTTTTGCGTATTTTAAATGTCATACCTGAGGGAAAAAAATGACAAAAATTCCTTAGTAAGCAGCCCCACTTTTCCATGAACTCTGTTCTTCTTACTTGCTGAAATTTTAACTCAGACTTTGAAGTTCTCATATTCCAACTGAAGCACTTGCTTCATTTTGACTCATTTTCTATCTAGAACATTTGTCTCTTATGTTAGTGAAAGGTGAAGATCCCTGGGATCGCTTTCACCTTCTTCCTCTGAAGAAATAAAAATTGATGTAACAATTCTTCTTTTAAAAGCTGTTTGTCTAATAAATACAAGAAATTGTAAAACCATTAACTGCAGTAAAATGAGACGAAAATTAAATAGGTGTGTGGTCTTGGAGTAGCACAGACGGTCCATAGTAATGTCATCCTCAGAGCTACATAGACACCATTCATATCACAAAATGTGGATAATAGTGCTTCTGCATCTAAAGATAATGTCCCCTTAAAGGTATCCATCACCAATGAAGGGGCAGCTGGATCAAATTTTGTTGAGCTGCATAGATGTAAATTTGTACACTGACTTAGTGGTGTATGTGCTTAGCTCTATTTCAAACATAAACTTGATTCATAAGATTCCTTTAGCATGAAGTACCTTCATTCTCTTTATGCTTTGTGACTGGATTAATGATTAGCATGTTCGCAATTTAAATATGTGTTCAATATTCTTTTCTTTTCTGTAAAGTGATGCAATTTTAGTTTACTAAAGAGGCTTAATGGATAAAAAACTTTCATAAAAGAACCTTATATTCAGATAATTTTATGGATAACTATCTAAAATACCTAAATAAGATAATATTAATTCTATATAAAATATTCTAGAAAGCATACAAATACTTTATTATGAGTCAAATATTACTGTGATCTATAAATGATGAAAAATCCCCCCCCCCAAAAAAAAGAACACTGAAAAATATCTAGTCTGGACCCATGTATAAAAGTTCTTTGAAATAAAGCTAGCATGATGAATCCCATAACATATTAAGGTATAGTATGCCAGCATCATAAGATAATTATAATATTCCTAAACTAATATAATTCACTGCATTTATAGGCTACCTGAGAAAATAACATATACTTGAATGAAAAAGCACATAGAAAATATATTCAAAAGTTTTCCTGCTGAAAGTGATTATTTCTGAAATATTCCATTAGCATAGTTAAAAGAGAAAGACTCATCACACTACTTGTGATGATTTGAATATGAATGTCCCACATAGGCTCATATATTTGAATGCTTGATTTCCAGTAGGTGGATTGCTGGCAAAGATTAGGAGGTGTGGCCTTGTTGGAGTAGGTGTAGGCTTGTTGGAGGAAGTGTACACTGGACATAGGCTTTCAGGTTTTGAAAGCCCAAGCAAGGCCAAGTGTGTTGCTCCCCCATGTCACTGATTCCAGCAGAATAATATGTAGAGCTCTCAGGTACTTGTCCAGAACTATGCTTGCCTGTATGCCCACCATGATGATAACGGACTAAACCACTGAAACTGTAAGCACACACATCCGTAATGAAATGCTTTCTTCTATAAGAGTGGCTTTGATCATGGTGTCTCTTCATAGCAGTAGAAATCCTAAGACCCCACTCTTTTTTGAAAGTGAAAAGCCAGACTTATCCACTCAATTAACTGCATTCCTCTTGAATATCTTTCAATCAACTAAAATGTAAAAAGCTAAATAGAGATGAAAAGTAGATGGGAAATGAAAACTCAGAATCAATTTGTAGACAATGTAATTTTCTAAATCATATCCATTAAATAATGAAGAGAAAACTATTGGGCCATTTAAGATTCATGATGACTAATTTTTGTATTTATTGTAATAATGCTACACTCTACTAAAGATGATTTTTTTTAAACATGTAACTTGGTATTTTGAGAATGTCATGCACTAATACAGTATTTACATCATCTCCATCTCATACTTTTCCTTCTCAACTCAAATCCCAGTATTTCTCCACTTCATTAATTATTTACACACACACACACACACACACACACACACACACACACACACACTGTATATACATATATGTATATGCACAAACTATCAACCTCTGAGTCTGCTTTATGCTGCTCATATGCTTATGTGTTTAGGGTGACCTATGCATAAGATTTTAGGACTTACTGTTGTAAAATGGTGGGAGAAAGACCTTGGTGGGTTGGAGCCCCTGGGCACAGCGGAAAGTCATTGATACCATGTGATAGCACTCACATGAAAAGTTTTATTTATTAAAGGGGGAAGGAAGAAAGGAAGAGAGGGAAATAGAGAAAAAGAGAGAAGGAAAGAGAGAGAGGAAGAGAGAGAGCAGAGGCGCAGGCACCCTCATGGCAAGAGAGAGGAAGGGAGAGAGAGAGAAAGGGGAGGGTTTTCTCTTAAGGAGGATTTTTCATAAGATAATGTTGTCAGGACACTGGGCAGGTCCCCACAGGGCAGGTCTGAATGCTAACACTTACCATATGGGATTTGGGATGCAATAGCCTATCTGGGGCTCAGGCCTAGTGAAGATAGATTTTTTTTCTTCTGTCAGCAGTCATGAATTGCCTATAGTTCCTCATCTACAGGTGGGACATGTGAGATTTCTCTCCATCCACATTGGACTGACAACTGGCATTGTCATTGTGCAGGTCTTGTTTTAATCAACATATTGTTAAGAGAAGAAGATATACCTTCTGATGGCTGATGACAAGTTTTAATATACTGAAACACAGATAGAGGCTTATCTAAATGTTTCCAGGAAGCAACTTGTAGCTACCCATTAAAGTCTTTTGGAGGCCAAAGGATTTTATCATTGTGAAACCTGGAAATAACAACATAATAGAATTTCAAATAAATAAGAGTTCAATCAAGAGATAAAAGTATAAAACTTTACTATTGCCTCCAGTTCAATATTAATTTTTAAAAAAATCACCTTTGAGAGATGAGTAAAACATTTGCATATGAGTTTCCTTGAAATAAAAACATATAAGGAATGTTTTATTATTACATGGTTGTCAAGATCTGTGTTATTTAAAAACAGGCCTTCCTCATAAAAGATAGAGTGGTGGCTATCAGAGATGTCATGGGGAATGAAATAGGTAAGGAATGGAGAATGACTAACCAAAGGGTATAGAGTGAGGCCGGACAGATGGCTCAGCTGTAAGAGTTCTTACTTGTCCTTCAGAGGACCATAGTTTGCTTCCAGTAACCATTCTGTGCAGCTCAAACCACCTGTGACTGCAGTCCCAGAGGATGGGATGCCTTTGAAGGGCCTCTTTAGGTACTCCCATGCATGTGCACCAACACAGACACACACACACACACACACACACACACACACACACACACAGAGAGAGAGAGAGAGAGAGAAAGAGAAAGACAGAGAGACAGAGACAGTAAATCTTAGAAAACAAAAAAGAGTATAAAATTTCACATAAGTTAAAGTAATGGGCTTTGAGATTTGTGTCTCTATAGTCAACAGTGTGTATTTCACAATAAAACAATTCAAAATACCTGAGTAAATTTCATATGTCTCCCCATGAAAATGTTTAGGAGATTTTGAGTTTTTTTGGTATCTTTTCCACTACTCTATAAGTTCAACAAATATTATATTTTAACTAATAATTTATATAATTGTTTTTTGATTAGGAGAATATAAATAATCAAAATCTTATTGTTTAATTGCAAAGATACTCATTGGAAACACAGCAATTTTTGATGCTGTAACCAAATGGACCATTTTCAGGTTCTCATATTAAGTAAATAATGTAACTTAGTAACTACAACCCTAACAGTCTTTTGTAATAAGTAAATCAATAAGTTTTGGGGACATTATATGAGACTTGTATAATATATCCATTTAATAAATCATATCTTTATAAACAATTTGCATAGTAAGTATTATACTTTAGGCAATGAATAGTGCTAATTAGAGTTCATGCAGTGATATCCATTCAGAAGTGTGATAAACTTTACCACTATCAACTTTCTTACCATTTACAATGTATTATGGTCACTTGGTATTATTGCTTCCATTCTGGATGAGGAAACTGTAGAGATGGCATTCAGTCACACAGCCTGGTTCACAGAGTCTTCACAATGACTCATCTTTCCCTCTCACTCATAATTTAGTAGGTACCATAGAGTACAATATTTTTTGGTTGTTGGTGTAAGTACATGTCTCTAAATCAAGCAGTTATTTAATCTGGTTTTCCATAATATAAGAACTTACTCCTGAGAATTTTATAAGTTCCTATATATAAAATTGATGACCTTAATGATATAGTGGTATATTAATGTTTAAGGATCTTAAACTTAATGCATACTTTATGTTCACATATAACAATTTAACTGAGTTAAAATATTCCATATTTCAAGAAATCTCCTCAAGTCTCAGAAAGTACTAAAGAGAGGTTTGATAAGACCTGTAAGTTGCAAGAAGTTCCTTTTCTTCCTGAAATGGACCAGGTAATTAAGGACTGTTTTTCCCCAAGATTGTATAAACAGAACTGCTGAGGGGTACTATCAAAACAGCTGAGCTCCTGAAAGAGGCAGTAGCCAGTTGATCTGCCTTTAGGAACCTCAGACCCACTGAGCTGCCTGGAAGAAACATTCTCCCAACTGTTCAGCTACTGGCGAATACATCAGCAATCTCCAGGTTTCCAGTTTTTGTGAGCTGTCACCCATACTGGAGTAGACTTTTGGTGATGCATCTGTCTTTTAGTGACATCTGCTCCTGTAAGTAATTTTCACCTGTACTCCTGTAAACAACCTCAATACACTCACTGGTAACCAAGGTGGACTTTGGTGGTATGCTTCCTTTGGTCTATCTGCTTCCTATCTGGAGTTAATACACATTTCTTCACATCTCCTCAGAAGTAGGCTTACACCTCAAAAGTATATACTGTTCCTTTTTGTTATTGCTGTTTTGAGACAGAGTCTCGGGTATCCCAGTATGGCTTCCAGCTCACTAAGTAGTAGAGAGTTATCTAAAAGTCTTGTTTCTATACCCCAAGTGCTCAGATCATAAGTGTGATTCCATGACAGCCAGCTTTAAGTATATGTTCTCATTGATCTATTTACTACCTTAGTAACATTAGATGAGGCATAAAATTAGTCATCATTTTTGAAATATAATGATAGTTTTAATAGGCAACTCTAAGATTCATGTGATTCAAGAAATAATAAAGATAGTAAGATTATCAATGAAAGTAAAGGGAGAGTGTTGCCAGGGATAAATAGGTAATGAAACAGAAAACAATCTCTGCTGTATTTCATAAATCATTTCCTCTATATTTAAGTAGCTAACTCTTATATTGTTTACAAATATTATTAGTATTTTGATTTTTAAATATCTCCTTTCTTCACCATGAGAATTTTAAAAAGGAAAATTTTAAAATAATTCTACTTTATAAATACATTTTGAGATCTTTTCATAGGAAAAAAATTGATTGTAGGAACTCATGTCTAACACATACCATGACATGTACTATTTTTCTGTAATAGAGCAATTATTATGAAAAACTCTTATTGTTGATACATAACACAAGAAATGGCAACTTCAGTCATGTGTGCAGAATTAAAAACTTTGCCTAGTGCATGCTCTGATTATGCTAGCAATGGATGTAATATTAACAGCAAAGGAAGGAGCCAAAGTAATAGTAGTCATTGTCTCATTAAATGGCAGAATTAAAGCCCCCAACAGTGTGATTCGCCCTTTAATCTGTTGTATTGAATGCCTTCTTACAAAGATTTTTTTAATAAGTGCACAGTATATTTAAGCACATACAATATAGATCCCATATCTCCTTCTATGGTTTACTTAAATTGAAAAAAGAAGTAAAAGCAGAATGTTTAACTTTTATGTACCCTCAATAATACAATCATTTTTATTCCAAAGAACAAAGACAGTTTAAATAACAAGATACATGTCACTTCATTTTCAAAGGATGGCTGGAGAGATTCATAACTTGGAAAATATGTGAAATTACCTAAAGTTTCAAGAGAAATAAATTCTGATTGTTTGTGTCTATGTCACCAAAATAAACACAGCTAAGAAAACAAGCATAGGTTGATTAAAGGGAAATATCTGTGTCTGGTTTGGTATAAATTTGTGGATCCCTTTTTGTATGCTATTTCTTGGCTAAGGTTATCATTGGAATGTGACAATTTCACATGTGATGCACAGTGACAGCATTTCTGTTGAAAATTGCAGTAAGGCATGCATTAACATTTTCCTTTGTGGTTTTCAGGCATATTTTATCTTTTCTCAAAAAGTGTTTTGGTAGTATGTTTTTCAAGTGCTACAAATAGCAGAAAACTAAGAAATTGTATTAATGGAATAAAATAATTATTTTGATGTATGTGTGAGAATCTTTCTAGTAAAAAAATGACTTTAGACAGCTTTTTTGGTACAGATAGATTAATATCCAAGTATCAAGATAAATTTAGCCAAAACTTTGAATAGTTTGGCTTGTAAAACTCATTACCAAATGGTTTTATAAATGGTTACCAATAAAATCTGGGAAGCCACTACAGATAGCTAAATGCTCCTAGAATAGCAATTTGTCACATTGCTGAGATAAGCATATGAACATCCATGGTCACCTTTAGAAAGAATCTTTCTTTGTAAGGATAAGAACGTGGTTAGGTAACTGACTCAGTGTGAGGACAAATCAATGAACAGAGTACTTTATTTACTGAACAAATGAAAGATGAGAGTCAGAAATCATAAACTCTGATGTCAAAAATCTCTGTGGTAGCTTTTAATAGGTGCATTAAACAGATGCACAGTAGAGCTTAACAGGTTTAATATTTATTACAGAAGTCATTAAGGAGTTTCCTCATTGGATGCTAGCTTAGGGAAAATGGCAGAACCATAAAAGTCAGTAATTTTAGAAAGTTGATCAATGTTATGCAGCCACTCAAAGATGAGGCACTTAGAAAAGCGATTTCAAAGGTATATATATATATATATATATATATATATATATATATATATATTCATTAAATAGCATGTTTCTCACATGTAGACACGCAGGATGTTGGTTTCTTGGAGGAAGGTCATACAGTACAAGTCCCAAGATCCAGGAACCATGGAGGGTTGAGCTAGAGAGGGGACAGAAGTCAGGTAACAAAATACTGCCCATCAGGAGGAAGAAGTTGGGATATTCCATAGCTCACCTGCCTGAAGGTGATTCCATAGCTCACCTGATTGAAGGTGATCCCATAGATCAGATGAGTATTGTCTACAAAATTTCCAGTGCATTTTATACAGATCTACAAGGGAGAAATTTGGATTTCCCTAATGATAGAAATGATAAATAGTTGAAGAGATTAGAATGCTAATTACACTGATTTGATCCTCATACAGTATGTAAATATATTAAGCCATCATGCTCTACTCCATAAATGTATATAAATGCAATTTGTCAGTTAAAACAATTGTGGCTTCCCATAGCCCAAATATGCTTCTTTTATAGATAAAAGAAAAGGCAGACAAGAACTACAACCATACAATTGACAATTACATGCTAGAAATTGTGACAGACCTACTGTGTATTTCACATTATCCAATTCTCATTAATCTCATTCACTAATTATCATATTCCAGGGAGGGCACAGCAGAATGTCTGATGATCAGAACAAGCAGAAGTTAAACAGGAGACGATCAACATTAGGAAATACTATAAAGGTAAACAATGAAAGGGTGTTGACTTTTGCTCTGAGTAGTATAAAACATTGGAATGCCATGTTTTAAAAAAAATTATATTATGGCCCGTGTTTTGACAGAATTATTCTGAGTGCTGATTGAAATGTATTATCAAAAGAGACTGGAGAAAATTGACTGAAGCAGAGAGAACATTTAAAGTTATACATTCAATATGAAATTGAGAGTGTGATGTATTGGAGGAAGCTCATGGGTTTTGAGGAAGGAATAAGGTTAGACATGGTAAAGATGCATTGTATACATGCATGAAATGTTCAAAGAATAAACTCCTTATAACCAAGTGAGAAAAAAATGTTTTAAAGATAAAATAGTGACCAACTATACATAGTTATTAAATGAAATAACAGATATTCTATCCGTATTTATGCAAAAGTATTAACATTTAATCTCGATTTAGCCAACGAAGAATCCATTGCTTAATCAAAGAAAATATGCAGACTTTGAGCAAATGCACTCCATAATTTGCAGAAGTTTGACTTTGCTTGTATAAGAAGACTATATGAGACATCTTAAGAGGTGATGGGCAGACACCTGATCAGACCCAAGAGGCAGTGAAATTCACTGATATTAGATTTTATTTGGCTTTCCTTTTCAAAGTCAACTATTGGAGGCAAGCAAGCATGAAGAGAATCTGAGCTACAGTTTACTATATGTACTAGACAGCATCTGAGACTTACCCGTAAGTCACAGGAAGAACTCTCTGGAAAATCACATTGAAATGGAACTTCAGGTAACCTTAGTTCCTGAAGTTGGATTAAATGACTTCAGCTTTATGGATGCAGAAAGTAGAATGAAGTAAAACTAAATCATTCAGAGGTTATCCATAACATCTTATACCTCAAATTATTTCTGTAAAAATTTATTAAGTAATATTTGGTATTCATTAAAAAAATGATGATTCAAGATAGTAGAAAGCAACATGTGGCTGAAAACAAAGACAATTTCAAACAATGAAACAGATTAAAAGATGTTCTGGAATAAAAAAATGAGATGGTCAAATTCAGACTTTACTGTAGTGGGTAGCCATTCCAGCTTTGATCTGGAAGTTCCAACCCCCATTGAGACTTTGGCAACTGTCACGCCTACAAGGAGGGGCTAAGGGAGGCACCTGGAGACCCGAGATCTGGAGGGGCCAGTTCTCTCTCTGTTCCGGGACCCTGGACAGTGGAGGTTGACCGAGCAGAGCTCCAGAGAACACCGCTGGACTGTGATACACCTTCCCCAGACCCCGCGACCTACCTATACCTTCATTTGTAAGTTACCCACTAAATAAATCTTCCTTTTAACTACATGGAGTGGCCTTAATAATTTCACCAATACTTTACTTTTAATATTTTAGAAATTACATATTTATTTTAGAAAATTGGAAATTTTCATGGCTGAAATAACATTTTAAAACTCAACACACAGATTTAATAGTCTGCTATCAAAACCCAAAGTGGCAATCTGGGATATAATAAATGTGAGTGATAAGTAGAGGAAAGAAAGTGTGAGACCATGCATGCACCAGAGAGAAAAGGAAGGAAAAACACATTCAAACCAGAAAAGTAGATGGCTGAAATAACAAGTTTGATATTAAGGCCAGAAAATGGCAAGATAAATTTTAAAAGATTTGGGGAAATATAAGACAGACAATTAAATTGTTTTTAAATTTTTACTTGTGAGAACAAGAACCCAACTAATCAGTATCAGAACTGCAAATAAGAATGCTATTAAATGTGAACTAAGAAATAAAAACTCAATTATTGATTATCTATGTATATATAAATTTCAAGAAACTAATATTTAAAGATAATTTTAAAAAAATCTAAATAATTTCATTGGGAATAAATAAATTATATATATGACATCTCTAAGTAAAGTTTATGATCACAAAACTTCATTAATGAAATAAATTTTTATTGAAAAAATTAAAATCCAAATATGATTATACATGAAATCTTTCATACAGTTTTTTTAAAAAGGAAAACTCTAATTATGCAAAATAACATAACCTTGATGGGGAAAAAGATGAGTGTTAAAAAATACATATAATTAAAAATTATAAACAAACTATTAAGAAACCAATTTAGGAACATTTAGAAGTGATTATGTTCTCACTTGAACGCTACTCAGCATAATTCATCAGATAAGTAGACTGAGAATATCTATGCCATTATGTCTGATATATTCTTGACTACATATTAAAATTTCTTAGTAATTTACAAAAACGGAAGAAAATTATTTTAAGAGGTTAAGCGTTATATTTTTAAAAAATTCATTTTTCCTTCCATATGTGAAACCTGCCTGGGAAAAAAAGACATGAAATTAAAAGGAGAGATACTAGGTATGCAAAAGGAAAATGGAGAAGTAATGGGATTAGAAGTAACATGTTGAAATGACCAAAGTACATCAGATACAGGCATGGAAATGCTATAATGAATGCCCTATGTACAATTAATCCATGCTATTAAAAATCAAACCTGGGCTTGCAAGATGGCTCAGTAGATAAAGGATCATTCATCGTTCCTTGCAAGCCCATTGATCTAAATTGGATCTCCATAGCCTTTACTCTATGCAGCTGTCCTCTGGCTTCCACATATATGCCAGGGCCTGAGCATTCCCCACTAACATCACACAAAAACACACATATGATAATATACTAAATAAATAATTTTTATAAACAGTATATGTGACCAGAAATAAGATAAGACTGATGATTGGAATCACTTCTACTTTATTATTGGCCGTATTATTGGGACACAATAAGAGAAGAATTAATGACAATTATAAACATTGGGGAAACAAAATGTTCCCTAATAGAATGAACATAAGGAAATAAACTGACCAAACAAATATATTAACAGTTTTTAAAACAATTGAAATAAATATTTAAGGAAAGATTTAGTCCAATTATCAAGAACTCAACAAAGGACATTATGCAATATAGTTAATCCAAATGAATAAGTAACTAGATCTTGTCCAGTGGAGTTAGATACACTGAAGAGATTTGTATTAATGAATTGACTTCCTATGAGATTCCCAGTTTCATTGAGATTATTTGTTACTGAGCTAGAATTTTCCCTATTTCTAGCATGCTATGAAAGACGAATTGTTATCTGGTATACTAGGAAGCCGAGATTTCAATGGTATTTATAAACTTAAATTACAACTTAATAATTCTCTTGTTTAACTTTTAATTTTTCTCCCTGTGTACATGAGGTGTAATAACAAAGAATCAGAAATAAGAGTTCCATTTGGGAAAATTTGAAATTTCTGCTTTTAAATTAGGTAGAGGAAAGGACTTTGGAAGGAAATGTAATCATGTTTTCTCAAAACTCCATGCACCATGATTCTTTATTTCCTGGAATGACTTCAGATCACTGGTTTAGAGCGATTAATATTTCTCCATAAAGTATGAAATCTAAATATTTATCTAAATTTTCTTTGATGGATGCTTAATATTTAATGGTGATTGCATTTAAACTTAAATGTCAAGTCATTTGGAAATATAATGAGATAATAAGAAGGTGTTTTATTTCATTGGTAGACAGGGTTCAAAGACATGTATTTTACATTCTGTTCAGAAGAGTAAACAGATCCACCTGCTTCATCTCAGCTTTTCAAATCAAACACTGCATTATCACATTGTAGTTAGTAAGGTCAATTGGTGTGTGACTCTGCAAAGCATTGTACTCTGAGCATCAAAGGAAAGACTAGGGAAAGGCCGAGTTTGTCAGGTTCATTCATATTCAAGTTATCTTAAATTACCTGCATTCCACCTTAAAAGCCTCCACAGATTCTGAACTGCTCATTCCCATCATCTCTTAGTCAGTCTGTAGAATATATATATATATATATATATATATATATATATATATATATCTCACTCCAATCATGCATTTTCTCCTGAACCCACTCTTGGTAATCCCTCTTAAATATAAGTAAATTATTTACAACAAAATAGATGGGAAGCAGTTGTATCCTATATTTAAAATGATTTTATCATGTTGGAACACATTATATTACTTGAAAAGGCACTCAACTTTTGGGCAATAATAAAACAAAAACTGATAGGAACAATTATCTGTGATTCAGGGAGAAGTAAATATTTAATGTATAAACATAAAGTTTATTTTAGGTCTTCTAAAATTATATTAGGAAATAAATGTTTTGCATACCATAAGATAAATACTACATAGGGTAATTGAACATTAAGCATCAACTGTAAAGTAAAAAGTCGGATTTTATCCAGAGCATAATTTTCTCATGGTCAACATCTGACTTCTCAAAAAATCAGATGGGTACTGCGTTGTGGAACCATGGGCTTCAATATGAGTGAGGAAAAAAAATCAAGAAACAAGGAAGACATATTGAAATTTACCCAAAATTTATTATAATTCTTTGCAAATATTTTTATGAAATTAGGTATTAATGTGTCTATTACATATATGCTACTCTTTTTCTTTCCTTTTGAACAGTCTAGCACTCTAAGAAGGTTAAAAAGCATAATCATGATGAAAATAGGCAAATTATTTTTGTGGAGGAAAATTTTATTTTAATATGTAAACCTCTGATGAAAAATTAAAATGTCTAAAAATAATTGCTCCAAATGGAAATTTTATAGTGCAAATTGTAACAACCGTCTTGCCTGAAAAGGTGTTCAAAGATGTCTGAGCTAAAAAAAAAAAATTGCCATTGCTGAAAAGAAAAAGTAAATGAGACAATGGATTTTGATAAGAGTGCTGTATTCCAGTGTTGGCATGATGTGCTAGAAGATAGCACACAGTCAGAAACAGGAATCCAGAGCTATTTCTCATTCAGAGCCCCTAAACAAGACACCTGCTGTTGTAGAATATTATTTTATAGTGTGTTACTTTTGTTTATGTTGCATTTGTTTAACTCTAGGAAGCTGTGTTACTGTACCCATCTAAAACACCTGACGGTCTAACAACAAACTGGCCAATGGCAAGGCAGAAGAAAGGATAGGTGGGGCTGGCAGGCCAAGAGGATAAATAGGAGAAATCTGGAAGGAAAAAAAAAAGAGAAGTAGCCAGAGAAGGAGGAGGACTCCAGGGTCCAGCCACCAACCTACACAGCAAGCCTACACAGAAGTATGAAAAAAAGAAAAGTCCAGAGACAAACATTAGATGAGATAATTTAACTTAAGGAAATGTGGCAAGAAACAAGCCAAGCTAAGGCTGGGCATTCATAATTAAGAATAAGCCTCTCTGTGTGTGATTTATTTGTGAACTGGGTGGCAGGCTCCCAAAAGAGCAAAAACAACCAACAACAACTTGCTGTAATTAAAGAAATATCCAAATCCTTATCCATCAGGGAAATGAAATTCAAAACTACATTAAGATTTTATGTAGCACCCATCAGAATGACTAAGATCAACTGACAGCTCATGTTGGAGATGCTATGAAGCAAGAAGAACACTTCTCCATTTCTGGTGTAAGTGCAAATTTGGACAGCCACTATACAAATCAGAGGATTGTGGTTCCTCAGGAAAATGGGAATCCATTTACCTCAAAATCCAGCTGTTCCACTCTTGGGCATGTACCCAAAGGATGCTCCATCCTACCATAGAGACACTTGGTCAACCATATTCCTTATTGCTCTATTCATAATAGCCAGAAATGAGAAACAACTTTGAGGACTCTCAACAGAAGAATGGATTAAGAAAATTTGGAGTGTCCTTCAGCTATTTTTTTTTAATGGTATCATGAAAGTTGCAGGCAAATGGAAGGAACAAGAAAAAAAAAAATCATCCCGAGTGAGGTAGCCTAGACTAAAAAAGACAAATGTGGTAGGTATTTGTTTATATGTTGATAAGAACGTGTGCATGTCATTGAGATGGGCTAGTTGGAATTTGCTCTGATTTCATCACCAACCCGTTGTATAAATAAATATTCAGTGTAGGTGTTCCTCAGTCGTACCTATAGAAAACCAAGATAATCTGAACTAGAGGCTATTTCAGAGTGTGAGTGACACATGATGGAGAATTAGTAAGGAATGGAGAATACTGATAGACTTCTATCTCCATTTTCTATTTTATGAGTTTTGCAATTTGCCATCATAAACATGTTTCTAGAGAGGATGAACTGGGCATCCTCCAACAGAGATTAAGCTGTCTGTGGTTAAACCTGAATCCTGATCTAATGCATCTACTGTTCCTGCTTCCACTTGGACTGAGGAGACACCAGGCTTATGGACTGAGCAGTGACTGGGATCTTTGCCCCTCTAGCACCTACATGTCTATTTTTGGACTTCCCACACTCTATCATGTAAACTGACTTAGTAAGTCCCCTTTAAATACACATACACTATCCATTCTGTTCTTCCATGAAACCCCACATAATACATATAGAAAGTGATACTTTAACAAGATTTTCACTGAAAACTATTTTAGGCAGAGGCTGTTGTAAGGTCAATGCATAGAAGATACAACAGATTGTCATACAATAACAAGAAGAGCCCAGAAAGCAAGTTATTTTTAAGTGAGGAAGAAAATTTGTCCATAAGCAATGATCTACCCAGAGTCAGGAATATAGAGTTTCTTAATAAAGGCTTTTCAAAATAAATGTGATAGAAGCTAACTATGACAGCTTGAACAAGGTATTAACTGGTTCACATGTTGACACTACTGGCAGGGGATGTCACGCTGGAAAACTGGAGATCACTAAGGAGAATGTTATAAATGTTCATTCTTCCATAAGTAGAAAAAGGATGGTGGTATGGATGAGTTAAGTGGAATCTGGGTAGGAATAAAGTTTATTGTATTATATACCACATTATATGCAAATGCCGGCTAGTTTTATGTCAATTTGACATAAGCTAGAGTTACTGGAAAGGAGGGAACCTCAACTGAGAAAATGCCTCAATAAGATTGGGGTATAGGCAGACCTGTAAGGCATTTTCTTAATTAGTGATTGATTTGAGAGGGCCCAGCCTATTGTGGGTGGGGCTACCCCTGGGTTTTACAAGAAAGCAGACTAAGCAAGGCATGTGGAGCAATCTATGAGGAGAAAACCAGTAAACCGCACTCCTCCATGGCTTCTGCATCAACTCTTGTCTCTAGGTTACTGCTGTCTTTGAGTTCCTTTTCTGACTTCCTTCAATAATAGACTCTGGTGTGGAATTGTAAATCAAAAAACTCCATTTCCTCCCAAACTTGCTTTTGGTCCTGGTGTTTCATCGGAGCATTAAAAACACTAAATAGGACAGAAGTTGTTACCAAGATAGTAGGATATTGCTGGAGAGATCTGACCATGTGTTTTTGGGGAGGGGCTGTGGAAGGACTGGAGTTTGGGGTGAGAAAAGCCTTGTGTGTTGAGAGCTAAGTGGTCTGTTCTGTAGGAGCTTGGAAGATAAGAGTGTTGAGGGCCATGCAGAGAATGGAGGCCAGGCTTTGAAGTTTCGGAGGGAAGTTTAGAGACCCCACTGGAGTCATTTGTTATTTTGAATTAGGATTCTGTGGTTAGCTGGTACTGAGGAATAAGCTGTGGTTAACAAGATACCGGGACTACTAATGTGAAACTTTTTCTTGACTGGGATATTCAATGCCGGTCAAAGGCAGTTAAGAAATTGGCAGTGCTTATGAAGGGACCAACATCATGGAGGTGAAATCTTCTGGAAAAATGTTTTCTGAGAGTCAGCACACAAAGTTGTGTTCCTGATATGGCCAAGGTTGTACATTTGGCTGGCAGTTGAACTTGGTAGTCTGAGAGTTACCGAGGTGGTACTGTTATTTTTTTTTCAAATTCATGACCTCTCTTTTTATTGTTTTTTTTTTATTTTATAATTTAATTTAATTTTACATATCAGCCACGGGTTCCCTTGTTCTCCCCCACCCATCCCCCCACCCCCTGCCTCCCCACCTTCCCCAGGATCAGGCCCTCTGGATAAGTGAGACAGTTGATTAGCTTGATCTGTTTGGGTGGTACTGATTTTAAAGGGAGTAAGGGTCATAGAGATCAGCTGAATGTATGGCTTGGCTCTGTGTGACAAAGTTGAAATCTCTGAAGAGACCCTTGGAGGAGCTATTGGTGAGTGCACAGTCTAGTTGCAGCAGAAGACCCCAGCATTTTGGAGAGGCCAGTATGGTGGGATGATCACCGAGAACAGCAGCAGCAGCAGTGGAGTTCGGCCATCTAGTGGAGCCTAGAAGATGAGCTGTATGGGCTGTAGGGAGCAAAGGCAGACAGCTGTAGCAAGACCTTTGGAGGAGCCCAGAGGTTCGTGAGCAAATTCCAGATATTGCAAATGAGTTATTTATACTGTTGGGGTTTGGTTTTTACTTTGTTCAGATAGTAACTGTGCCCTGGTTCTTCTCTCTTGAAGTGATATAGTATTTAACTTAATTTTGATTTTTACTGGAGCCCACATTTGAAAGCCTTTGAAATTTAAAGAGGTTTTGGAGTTTTACAAAGACTTGGGGTTTTTAAAGAAAGTTCGGGTGTTTTAGAGAGACTTTGAACTTTTTTTTAATTTTATAAAAAAATTAATTTTACATATCAGTCACGGATTCCCCTGTCCTCCCCCGTCCCACCCACCCCTGCCTTCCCCCAAATCCACCCCCCATTTCACCTCCTCCAAGGCAAGAACTCCCCTGGGATTCAGCTCAGCCTGGTAGATTCAGTTGAGGCAGGTCCAGTCCCCTCCTCCCTACACCAAGGCCGATCAAAGTGTCTCAGCATAGGTCCCAGGCTCCAAAAAAGCCAGCTCATGCACCAAGGACAGGTCCCGGTCCCACTGCCTGGGGGCCTCCCAAACAGTTCAAGCTCATCAACTGTCTCACTTATCCAGAGGGCCTGGTCCAGTTCCATGGGGGCTCCTCAGCCATTGGTTCACAGTTCATGCACTTCCACTAGTTTGGCTGGTTGTCCCTGTGCTTTTTCCAATCATGATCTCAATATCTCTTGCTCATATGATCCCTCCTCACTCTAGCAGATTGGACTCCTGGAGCTCCACCTGGGGCTCGGCCGTGGATCTCTGCATCTGCTTCCATCAGTCACTGGATGAGAGTTTTCAGAAAGACAAACATGGTATGTACTCACTCATAGGTGGATACTAGATGTAAAGCACAGGATGACCAGACTGCAACTCACAACTCCAGGGAGGCTACCTAGTAAAGAGGACCCTAAGAAAGACACAGGGATCACCCAATGACAGAGAAATGGAGGAGATCTACATGAGCAAACTGGGGGGTTAATGAAGGGCAAGGGTCGGGGGAAAGAGAGCTTAGGGGAGCAGGAGGTCCCAGCTGGATCAGGAACAGAGAGGGAGAACAAGGAAAGAGATACCATGATAAATGAAGACCCCATGAGAATAGGAAGAAGAAAAGTGCTAGAGAGGTCCCCAGAAATCCACAAAGATACCTCCACAATAGACTACTGGCAATGGTCGAGAGAAAGCCCGAACTGACCTACTCTGGTGATCAGATGGCCGAACACCCTAAATGTCATGAGAGACTTTAAACTTTTAAGTGCTTGAATTTTTAAAGACTGGGAGAGTTTTAAAATTTGGAATATTTTGTATTGTGATGTTCATGTTAATGTGAGAACTTGGGAATGATTGAAAAATGAAAAGTGCTGGTTGAATAATGATGTGTTTGTGTCTCAAATTGACAAGGGGTCAGTTGTTATGACTAGTTTTATATCTACTTGACACAAGCTAGAGTCATTTGGGAGAAAGAAGTCTCAGTTAAGAAAAGACCTCCATATGATTGGGCTGTAAGGAAGCCTGTAAACATTTTCCTAATTAGTTATTGATGGGGGAAGGCACACTCTGGATGGTGCCATCCCTGGGCTGATAGTCCTGCATTCTACAAGACAGCAGGCTGAGCAAGTGATGAGGAGCAAGTCAGTAAGCAGCACCCCTCCATGGCCTCTGCATCAGTTCCTGCCTACAGGTTCCTGCCCTGTGAGATTACTGCCCTGATTTCCTTCAGTGATGTGCTATGATACAGAAGTGTAAGAGAAACCCTTTCCCTCCAACTGGCTTTAGGTCATGGTATTTCATCATAGGAAAGTAACCCTAACTAGGACAATTCATGTATACATAAAAGTAATGTGGCATATAATGCAATTATATTATTATATAAATATTGAATGCTATAAATATACATATATATGAATGAACATGATATGTTTTAGATATATTATTGGTAATTATTTAATATATGTGCTATAAAACTATATTAACTGTTATTTAAAATACCTCTTGGCTTACATTTGCATCTATGTGATTGTATATAAATATCAGCAAAATTTTAGTTTTCTTTTTTTTTTTTTTTTTTTTTTTTTTGAGACAGCATTTCCCTGTGTAGCACTGGTTGTCCTGGAACTCGCTCTGTAGACCAGGCTGGTCTCAAACTCATAAAGATCTGCCTGCCTCTGCCTCCTGAGTACTGGGATTAGAGGTGTACTCCACCACCACCTGGCCAGTTTTCTTAATCCAGTTGTGTGAATTAGTGGTTACTTGGCTTAGAAAAGAGAAGAAAAATCAATAACCACATATCAATTTTTTTCTTCTAGGTACAAGAGCAATTTTCTTTCCAATATATTTGTAGACACATTCATCAAAGTTCACTAAAGTAAAGTGAAGTACAATAGTGATAATCCTAAATAAAACTTTATCAGGATTATTCTCATTTAGGAAGTAAATTATTTAAATGTTAAAATATTTATTAAAATATTGAAACACAACTTTTAATCTTATTAAGTACCTGTGAGAGAAAGATGAATTATTTATATTTTATCTAGATGAAGCAAACCATAGTTTTTGATCATCATGATAACATTCATGAAAGAATGAGAGAAACATTACAATTGAGGTCTTCTATTAGACAATCAATTGAAATCAGGCTGATTCCTTTAATATTTTTAAAATAGTTTTTGATAATTAGTAACCATGTGTCATAATTTTATATATATATATAAACTGTTTAATTTTCACTTTCAATCTAAAGTGGAAGTCCTAACATCATTAAGAGAAAAATTTCAGAAGAACTTAAGTAATTCAACTCTTATTAACTTTTAAGAAATCAATGGTTATTTCAAATCTGGATAATAAAATCTAAGTCAAGTGCCAAACTATTCATTTAATCAGCAAAGGAATTTATCAGATGAGCCTGAGAATTTTAGAAGTTTTAATTCATTTTATCTCCATGGTAACCATCTTGTTAAAGTCAGAGAAAATGGTTGAAATGAAGTAATATTCCAACTTCCAGAAATATGTCATCATCTATTTTTAGCTAAAATGATATTTCTTTTTTATCTCAGACTGACAGAACAGTCAAAAAGGAACTACACCTCTAGAGTATCTGAGAAGACTTCCACAAGGTAGAGTAGCCAATTAAACTCTAACTACAGGAATCAGATAACGGAAGATAAATTTCAGCTTCCATTGCCCTGGGGAGGTGAGCTAAAGGACATCTTCTCTGGGATCTTGGTAACGCTGACCTCCTTGCCATCTCTGCATAGACCACAGGGCATGTAAAAATCCTGTTAGGAGTCAAGGCCCTTTTATCATGGTAGTGAAAAAATGAGACCAAGCCCCATAGCCACTCCAATAAAACCATAAGGTTTTTTGATAGTTAAATCATTCATTCACCTCTGGCCTCCACTAAATTTATCATTTTAGTATTAGTTTGATGGACTTGATATCAAATAAGCACCTTATGAATTTGAAATAGGGGGCAGGGGAGGCTTTATCCACGTCTTTGACCAAGTCCCTGTAACACCTCTCCCATACTCACTGACACAGCCTCCCTTGTCACTGCGTATGGCTCCTGGAAGCTAGCATCTGTGTTTCTCTATTTAGAAAACGCGCAGGGAATGTTGCTCCATGAAAATTGTTCTCAGCACCAAGCCATCCCATATGCCATCCATGAATGTAATCAGGTGGGGTAATTGAGACTTCCAGCAATGAACTTCCAGATCACTTTGCAGCTTTTTAATTTTCAGAGGGTAAATATATGGGAGTGTTTTCTGAGGATATTGCCCTTTTGTTTACGAAACTGAGGAAGCAGCAAAACGGATAACTCATGTTAACCAAACCGAGAGCAGGAAAGTAAGAGCAATGTTCCAATAGTAATTATGAGAGTGAAAATGGCTAACGTGTACTACAAACCTGGAGCTATTCCACATTTTTAGATATAGAACCCTGTTTTATTGTCAGAGTCTCTAAGTAAATATTATCTATACTTTAGGATCGAAAAAAAAATAAGACACAAGGAAATAATATAACATTTCTGGACTCGGCATATTTAAAAAGTACCCGATGCTGAAGCTGCATTGCATCATTAATTACAATAATTCCAAAGAGCACAGGGTACCACACGAGGGGCTCTTCAGCATTCTATGTATTCCTATTTCTCTCAGTCTCGGGGACTACTTGAGAACTGTGCTACAGTGTGTTTTGAAAAGTTTAAACACAAAATCGCTAAATTTTTTTAATATCAGATATATTCCATTTTGTCTAAAATTTGCATCACTTTAAGTTTTATAAGCTATAAGCTTCACATTTCACAGGCTGAAACACATTAACACCCCAGGCCAACCAATGTCTCCTCTTCCTTCAAATAAAAGGATGGAACAAAAGAACAAGAAATTTATTTCCTTCTTATCATTGCTTTATAAAGCCGCTTGCCATCTGAGAAAATACTAGGCTAGAAGGTGGGATTACTTACATAGGAAACTTTAATTAGGACTTTCCTTTGGTGCCTTTTGTCCCTTGTTTTGCCTACAGTAAAGTTTGCTTTGTTATAGGAATGATGAAATAATAAAAGGAATTTGCTATTAATGGAGTATAATGGTTTTATTAATGGAGTATAATGGCCTTAGACTCATTGTCCCAGCAACAGAGAGAAGCAATTGAGGATGCCTTTTGCAAATGTATTTTTTACTATAAAGTATACTTTTCAAATTCTTCAAGTTGGGAAGCTCTGCTATGTAATGGGAATAATTCAGGGTTGTGTGCATATTTGTGTGTGTGTGTGCTTATGTTTCTTTTTTTTCTGTGATACATTTGGCTATTTAACATTGTGGTTATTTTTATGTTCTTCTGACCTAAATAATCATCAGTTGCTTAGCATGAAATAATATTTATGAACAAAGAAATTTCAACTTAAAAAGTAAATACTTTTTACAAAAAATTAGAATTTTATTTATTTTATGTGCATGAATGTTTTGCCTGAATGTATATACTCCATGTGCCAGAAGAGATAATCAGATCCCTTGAAACTAGAGTTTACAACAATTAGGATCTTTAATTTGAGTAATGGGTACCAAACCTGGTTCCTCTACAAGAGCAGAAAGTGCTCTCCACCACTGAGCCATCTCTCAAGTCCTAGAACCCAGAACACACACACACACACACACACACACACACACACACACACACAGTTGTTTGTTTGTTTGTTTTGAGACAGGGTCTCAGGTACTTCAGACAAACTTCAAATTTACTACATAGCTAAAGATGACCTTGAGTTCCTGGCCTTCCTGTCTATGCTCCCAAGTGCTGGGACTGTAGCTGCAAACATCATACTGCATTTAATGAAGATCTAGGGACCAATCCCAAGTCTTTGGCTTACCAGGCAATCAGTTTCCCACCTGAGCTACATCTCCAGACCCAAAGAGACATACTTTTCAATGAGATGCAATTATGAATTTCTAAATAAAATTATTATATTGTCCATAAAGACAGATATAAAATACTTATTTCAAGGAAATTTTCAGCTCATTTCTTCTTTGCCCCACACAAAGGTTTTATGATGCTCTTATGTAGAACATCATTGTGTCTTAATCACAAAGATCATAGAAAAGTCAAATAGGTAATTAAATAATTTTAAGTGAAAACTATTATATGCATACTACATAAGTTACTTTTCTCATTTCTGTAAGAAAATACCTAACCAAATTAAATGGAGGAATCAATGTGCTGTTTGGGTTCACAGTGCAGGTGCATGATGGTATGGTGGAGATATGGCAGCAGGGGTATAAAGAAACTGATCAAAATGTATCAGACAGGAAATGAGGAATGAATTCTCAGGTCCAGTTGCTTTTGACTTCTTATTCAGTAAAGGACCCCAATCCTTGGAACAGTGCTGCCTCCAATGAGAATAGGTGTTGTCTCCTAATTTTAAAGTACCACATACACACACACTCAGATGTTCTTTTCCGCATTATTCTAAGTCCAGTGAAGTTGGTAATGAAATTAATCTCATGTTTACCAAAGCTCAGTTTAAGAACTGTGATCATTAAAGCACTAGACATATATTTGCCTACTGTATATACAGTTGAACTTAATTAAAAAAGGCCGGGCAGTGGTGGCACACGCCTTTAATCCCAGCACTCGGGAGGCAGAGCCAGGCGGATCTCTGTGAGTTCGAGGCCAGGCTTGGCTACCAAGTGAGTTCCAGGAAAGGCACAAAGCTACACAGAGAAACCCTGTCTCGAAAAACCAAAATAAAAAACAAACAAACAAACAAAAAACCCATCAAACTCAGAAGGAAAAAAATGTGTTTTTATGGGATTGACTAGATGGCTCAGCATTTAAGAGCACTAGCTACTCTTCCAAAGGACCCAAGTTTTGTTCTCGACACCCACATGATGACTAACAACCGTTTATAATTCCAGTCATAAGGAATTAGACATCCTTCTCCGGCCTCCACAGGCATTGGGCACACCCAAGATGCATATATGAATAGCCAAGCAAAATATAAACATATAAACATAAGAGAAAAATATAAATATTTAAAAATTCATAAAGTTAGGTAACTATGAGTTATTTTCCTTTTTATTAACTATTCTTTGTCATAGTGTCTTTTCTGTATTACACTCATTCTCATCATTAAAAAATATATAGCATTAATTTTAATCTAAGATATCTTAATTCCATGAAAATCACCCTATTTTTTAGTTCTGTATATAGTATATAAAATCTCAGTCTTTTCATTGGACTATGACTTTTGCCCAATAATTTAATAGTAAAGTAATGAATGATTATTGCATGTAATATGTACTTAATGAGAGGCAAATCTATCTAAACTCTGTGAGACTAATTTATAGTTTTATATTATAATTTATGTGTAGGACCAATAAACCTATCATTTTCTTAGATTGTACTGAGTTATAAAAATGCAATTGAAATAGGGTAGACATAGCAGTAGAAACTGAAATATAACACCACCAAATATCCTTACATTCAATGCTTTTGATGGTGCAATCAGCTTTCCATCATTATAATGATATATGTAACACAGCTAACTCAGAAGAGAAAAATTTTAATTTGGCTCATAGTTGTGAAGAGTTTCAAGTCAGGAGGGCTGATTACTTTCAGTCTCTGGTTACCTGTTAAGTAAAAATGAGACTAAGGATCCCATTTAAAATCTAGATGTTAAACTATAACATACTGATGATATTAATTATGTTCTGAGTAGTGTACATGAAAAGAGAGTAAAATAAATCACCATTGAATCTATTTTCAGGAAAGACAAATTTAACCCCAAAGGTTAAAACACTGTATTTAAAATAAAATTGCAAATGATGATTTAAGGATAAGATATTAGATGACATCTAGTTAGCACACACGAAGAGGTTAAGATAAAATATCCAATGAATTTCATAGCGTGAAACAGAATTGAAGAGAGCATGAAGAGGCATGTAACACACTCTAAACTGAAGCACACCGCAAAGGAGCCTATGGAGAGAAGATGACAGGATATTAGAGAAGCGGCGTCTTGGAAGTCCTACCATACCCAAACTGACAAAGAAATCAAAGAGCTGAGCAAGCATGTCTATATACAAGTAGAGACTGTACAACATGGTTTACATAGGCACATCAGAGTAGACTTATTAAAAACTATAGGGAAAAGTATTAACAAGTTATCTTCAAGAGGTGTTAGAGTACAAACTAGCTTTTCAGAAGTAATGAAGACATTCAAAGCCACAGAATTCCATTTTTAAGGGTTGAAATAAAATTATTTTTACATCCCGATCAGTAACACTTGAGAAGAAAACGATAGAAATAGATCAAAATACTTTAAAATAATGACCAAGAAAGTGGGTAAAGTCGCAAGCACAGAACACACATGGCAGAGATAACTACCGTGATGTTCCCCTGGCGCACACACACACACACACACACACACACACACACTGTGGCATGCACACCTGCACCTCCGTGCACTCCCTAGAAATAAGTGTAAAAAGTTAAATATTTAAATAACTGTTTCTTCTGAATTTCAAGATAACAACAGAATGAAAGTTCATGAAAATGTGGGCAAAATATCTCAAATGGGACTTAATGTAGTTAAATGTGCTAAGAGCTTCAGATTTTCTGGGAAGAGTTTCTTTAAAGTGATAATTTAAACTGTATTCTAATAAGAATTTTCTGCATGCTATAATAAGATAATGAATAATTAAAAAGTTAATAGAAGGGAAATGAAAAAAGTATAAAAGATGGTTTTAAATGAAGGAAGAAAAAGGAGAAAAATGTTCAATGTAGTCTCCAAACCAAAATATTGGCTGGAAAAAAAAACATAAATGAAATTGTAATTTAAGAATAAGATTTTCAACTTGATTCCTACAAATTCTGTGTCCAAAGTGTGTAGTGTCCTTAGAAATATTTTCCCCTTCCAGTATGACGTGGAAGCCTCCTCCTTGAGGACGCTCTATCATAATATCAGAAGGCACTATGCAAGCTACAAAGACAGAAAAGTCATCTCTCTAGTCCTGCCCATCTGTACAGATTGTAACCAAGGACAGTCATGCAATGGTGGCATTTATATCTTAGGGGGTCACCAAAAGCTGTCTAATTGGACTTAAAGTCTGATCATTAGGAGGTAATGCATGTCTCAAACTGTAAACCTAGCCTGCTACTAGCAGCTGAGGATGTGATAGATGCTACAGTAGAACTTACTACTGTCATTTCCCCAAAGATATAATTAGATATAATTTCTAACGATGGTCTAAATGCTTATCTTTGACCTCATAGATAAGTGTACTTTTACCACTCATCAAAAAGCTTTTTTTTTTCAGCATGTGAAGGCTACTAAAGATCAAAACTGGCCAAAATACAGCGAATAAGTGACGGTGGGTTGTCCAGTCACTATTGGAACATCTATAAGCCATTCCCACACTTGAGCCTGCAGAAGCACCGAGGAAGAGGGTGTTGAAAGACTGTGAGAGTTGAGGAGCTGTTGTCTGCTGCTTGATAACGTCTTCCCTATAATGTATAGGGAAGCTATACCCATGCAGTCTCAACTATTGGTTGACTAAACAAGATCTAAATAATAACTACATCAGTCTACATACCAGCCGAGATGGGGAAACTTTCACAAGATCACAACCCTAGATGAGCTACAAAAGGTTAATGGTTGTTGAGAAAGGGAGAACCAATCTTTTTCAGGGATGAGACTTCTGATAGGTTGTTCAATCCAAAGTGGTCGTTCCAAAGCAAATATTCATAAAAGCAATACTAAATGGACACAGAAGGTTATATGGTTTTATACATATATATATATATATATATATATATATATATATATATATATGTGTGTGTGTGTGTGTGTGTATGTGTGTCTGTGTCTGTGTTCATATTGTGTGTGTGTGTGTGAGAGAGAGAGAGGAAGAGAGAGAGAGTAATAAATACAGAAGAGGCCATGAATTTGTAGAGAAGTATGAGGGACATGGAGGGAGTTAGAAAGGCAAGCAGCAGGTATGAAAATTATGTTAATACAATATCCAAGTATGAAATTCTCCAATATTTAAAAAAACTTTAAATTAAAAACTTAACCTTTTATTTCATTAGTAAGATTAAAAAATAAACTTGTAGTAATTTAAAAATTTATCTCCTTTAATTTTATAAAGCAAGAATATTAAAAGAATAAGAAAATTATTTCATACTAACTGCAAGAAATAATAAAGCCTAGTTTAAAATCCAATTTCATATATCAAGTTTCAAGAACGGCCAGAATCAAAGAAGAGTGAGATAAAGGATTAAAGATTCAGTTAAGTTTCCACTTAGAGAGATAGCTAGTCAGTGTGTGCCCAATAACATGACTGAAATACATCCTGGAAACCAACAGAAGGTAGGAAGAGCAAGCTCACAGGAACATTTAGAAACTGAAGTTTTTCTCACAATAACTGATAATGGTAAACAGACAAAAATATTTTATCATGTTGGTTAGCAATTGGTATTTCATAATTTGAGACCCATCTACTCATTTCATTAACTCACTCATTATTGGATCATTTGGGGTTTTGTTATTTATATCTTTTAATTCTTTATTCTACATATCAGTTTTCTCTCAAAGGTCTGTCTAACCAAAAAAAAATTTTTTTAATTCGTATGTGGAATTCCTTCATTCAGTTATTTCCTTAACTGTTAAGAAGTGTATAATTCCATGCACTGTTGTTTTTATTGCCTGCGCTTTTTTCATTCCATTTAAGAAGCCTTGGATTATGCCTATATCTTGAAGTGTTTTCTTATTCTGGATTCTGAAGATTCAGAATGTGGTCTTCTATGAAGGTCTTTGATCAGTTTTGAATTGACCTTGTATTTGGTGAGAGGAGATGGGGTTCTAGCTTCCTTGTTCTCCTTGTGGCCATGTGATTCTGAAGCACTCTGTGTTAAAGAGGACAGGTCGAAAACCACTGATTAATTAAATCCTTGATTTATTTTTTTTTTAAAAGGTTTGTCAAAAATCAGTGACTGTAGCAGTGAAGATTTGCTCCTAGGTCCTTTATTCTAAGTCACCCATTTACAGTTCTGGTTTTGTGCAACCACCATGCTGTGTCTGGTGTCCTGGCTCTGAGGTGTGATCTGAAATGTGCTTCTGTGATACCTCCAGAATTTCTTCTCTCTACAGTTTCTATAACTACATTGGATCATTTGGACTTCATGATTTAATTCTCAAATTTCCTTAAGAACACCAAAATGTTTAAATTTAAATCTTTTACTTAACAAGGAAGAATACTCTAGGTTTATAGTTCATTGTTTTAAATTATTTATTTTATGGCTTGTTTATTTATTTTTTCAGACTCAGTCTTTCACTTTGAACTGGAGAGGAACGTGTTTATGCCTTCAGAATTCTGGGATTTGCAGGGATACACCACCGCAATTGGTTCCATTTCATTTTAGTGTGTTTGTTACATAAGTTTATTTAAAAATAACCAATATATTTTGATTGTTACTGTATCTTTGAAAAGGAAACAACTTTGAGATGCATTTTATCATGTAAAATCATATTTTCTTGGTGAACATCAGTATGAAGAAGTGAAGTAATGTAAATTAGTCAATGGTTTTAAGCAAATAAATAGCATACTTCTCAAGAGAATTTTCAGTTGCATAATTCACATATATTTTCATAAATGAATTAAGTATATGCTTCAATTAGTATGTATGCCAAATATTTCAATTTTGGTTTTTGATGAGAAAACTAAGAAGGCTAAGTAACTCTGAGAGGTAAAATCATTTAAATCTCCTCTACAGTGCATTACATCTTAGTATTTCAACCCATGTCTTTTTCAAATTTTCAATGGAAACACTATGAAGATATAGCATTTTTCTTGGACTTTTTTCCTCATTTAGATGTGGAAATAGCTTTTAAGAAAGTAAATATTTAGAGTTGTGTAGGCAGGATTCCCTCATAGTAATGATCTGTACATAGCATAAATTCCAGTCAAATAAAGAGATGTGATTCACCTAATGTCTATCTGGCAGAGTCCTACAAACATCCATTGTCTCAACATTTGCAAAAAAAATAATAATAATTCACCATTGAGATCGGGAAGGGTCAACATGAAAAAATTCTGCTCTCAATTTTCTAAAACATATTTCTTTGCCAAATGCATCTTAGAAATTAGGATACAATCTTGAATCAAGCCCAGGCTTTAATATCTTTAGGTTGTAACACAGCAGAAGCTAAGAACAAATGCTCTTAATCATTGCTTCCTCATCACTCACACAGCTTGCACAGGGCAGCATGGAAAGGACAATTCCAGGACCTGTGATTGAGTCACAGTGCAGATTATGGGTACTCACCTGTCCATTCCTGTCTAGGGTTGTATTTGCCCCACTTTATTTATTTATTTGATTTTTAATTAACATACAAAGTTTTAAATATAATGAATGGCATTTTCAAGCAGTGTGTTATAGCAGATTCTCCTTCCCCCTCCCACTACCACTCCTTCCCTTCCTGTCTGCCCTTGTGACACTCCACACTCATGTCACACATGTCCTTTTACACTCTTCCTTTCCCTCCCTTGGCAACTCTATTAACCTTCTCTTAGTTCCTTTCCTCATTTTTCAGAATTTACCAATGTTACACCCATGTATATAGGAACATATGAACATCAATGAAGTTGTTGGAGAAATGCATTCACAAGTAGAACTCTCCTATCCTCCTTTCTTCCTACGTTCTGATGGGTGAACTATAAAAATCTACAGAATTCTGAATTTCTATGTCATTTGACCAGACAGAGTTTCCTTCTGACTAGAGGAGGACTTCACAGGGAGAGTCACCATCTGTTCTCTGAGAATCTGTCATGCATGAGAGGAAATATCAGGAAATATTGAGAGCAATGAACATCTGGTTGTTCCTGTGAAGGCTGGAATGGAAAAGAATCATGGAAGTCTGTGCACTTGTAAGTTTCATATTATGGAAGCATGCTATGCATTGATCTAGAAAATGAGCTTGACTTTGGCCATCCTAGAGGCCCAACCAGCGAAGGATCAAGCAGCAGAGTAACGGACAGTAGAAGACAAGGAGGCGGGGTGGATCAAGTGGGTGGGAAGAGGAGAGCAATCAAAGAGGAGACTGTACATCAGAGATTCAGGGAGCATGCCAGCTCAGGCAGTCCTGCAGAGCAAATAAATGACATATAAATAGCATAAACGAAAGCCACTATATTCCAGAAATAAACCTATTTAAAACTCTTTAATCCTTATGCTTGGAAAACCTAATAAAAGGGTTGTTAATGACAAGACAAAGGAATGTAATAGAAAAAATGTTCTGAAAATACATCCGGAACCCCACCTGCATTGTGTCTCAATCCACTTCAAGACTGAGGCAGAAATGAAAAAGTGAGGAGACGGAAGTAAACAGGAGATCAAACAAATATTTCCCATGATGGGTATTTTAACATTAAAATAGAAGAACTATTAATGCCAAAACAGTGCTGCAATTTAAAGTTAAAAATAATTTGAAAATGGAGATTTTATGCTTCTCTCTTCTAGAAAGACGGTCATCTGACAGGCAAAGTGGCAGAGCTGTGTGACTGAGATCAGCCCACTCAGAAGGGTTGTAACAAACAAACAAGTGTCTACAAGCTGCCCGGAGATGTACACAGATAGAAACAAATCCTCAAAGATTCTTCAACTTTCATCCCCTCCCTGATCCCCACAGGCTGCCTTTGACTGGAGCAAATTTTATAATTTGGAAAAATTATCCGGGGGTAGTATTTGTACGTGGTTAATAGTTTAATGGAACTGGGCGGTGATGGTGCACGCGTTTCATCCCAGCACTCAGGAAGCAGAGCCAGGCAGATCTCTGTGAGTTCAAGGCCAGCCTGGTCTACAGAGTGAGTTCCTGGAAAGGCGCCAAAACTACACAGAGAAACCCTGTCTCAAAAAACCAAAAAAAAAAAAAAAATAGTTTAATAGAAACATGACTAAATCATCTTTCTAATTTCAAATAGATAATTGATTTTCTATATAGAAATGTGATATAAATGCACGTCTGCAAGGTTATTTTGGGCATTATAACAAATTTAAATGATTTAATAAAAACTAATTTGGTTATGCTAAACACTTATCATCACCCCACATAAGAAAATTTGAAAAATTTTGTGTGCATATGCAGTTAATAAATGAGTTACTTTTTAAGGTCCCTACCTTATTTTATTGAAGGTTTCATAGAACATACTAATATTATCAGATTGTTTGGAAAAACTCTAAATTCATATGTGAATAGAAGTACATGTACATATACATATTAATATAAATATATTGGCACCCATTAGACAAAAGACTTTGATTCTTATCCCTTGCCATATACATGACTTATGCTTGTATGTTTTTCTACGCTAGTTGCATTACTCACAAAGATCGTGTCCCATTAAAGAAGCAGACTTATTTTACCAAGCTATTAGTTGGCAGTCTATAAAACTCATTTTATTTAAAATCATGTTGTGATTTTTTTTTCTGGTTTTTTGAGACAGGGTTTCTCTGTGTATCTTTGGAGCCTGTCCTGGAACTCACTCTGTAGCCCAGGCTGGACTCAAACTCACTGAGATCTGCCTGTCTCTGCCTCCCGAGTGCTGGGATTAAAGACGTGCACTACCACTGCCCAGCACCATGTTGTGATTATGTTCATTGCTATGTGGAATCTTTTTTTTTTTTCTGTAAAGGAAAGTGGGGTAGAAATGCATTTCTTATTACGCTGAATCTTGTCACCTTATAGAGTGACACCTTCTAGTCACACAACATCCATCATTCTCTCTTCCCTTTGACGGAGTGAGCACCTTAGAGTAACATTCTCTTAAAGGCAGATTCACCATATAGCTATCAGGCCCAGCGCCCATTTAATCTAACTTATTTGGAAGAAATCAATTGGCACGCTGTCTATATTAAAGGAAACATCTCCTTAAACCAAATCTTCACCATCTGCTCTATACTCTAATTTTAAAAGACTGTAATTTACAAGTGCAAAGGTAGGTAAGAGACGAATGATTGAATAGCATATTTATCTGCTGTGTTCAGCTAAACATTCATCTGTCCTGTTTATCTTTGGAAGATTAGTGGCTACTTGAGAGACATTCACTCTTCACATGTGAAGATAACTTGAGAGAGAGGAAAAAAATTAAGAAACATCCCTAAGATGATTAATATTTTTTACAAATTATGGCACTACTGCAATTGGACTGTAATAAAAACAAATTGAATAATTATATCTATAATAACTATTGCTACATTTTAAATAAGTTGAGAAGTATCGATGAGGTTGCTAAAATTATTATTTAAAAGGAGACCATGATTTCAGTTACAGTGGATTTAGGCTGACTCAAATCAAGTGTCTAACGTGGAACCATCTTCCCCAGCTTCTTATCTATGAATTTAGTAAACCTGAGGAATGAAAACAGACTCAAATTCCCCAAGTGACCAAAGTAGTTTACAGGAGACCTTAAGATGAATGGGGTATTTACATAATTTGTTTGCTATGTTAATACTCACTTGTATTTTACCTGTTGAATGTACATAAACACTGATGGATACCCTATTCTGTGAAAGAGACAGAGATCAACTATGCTTCCCTCAACACTAACAGAATCCCATTATTCTACCACTGCTGTTAGGAAACGTAGTTATTCATACCACTTGTTAAGAATATTTAAAGCAAGTTCCTCCTCTGAAATCTGAAATTTCAGTTGAGGATATTGACGGAGACAGATTGAAAAAGACAAATGACACCCAATTTTCTACTTGCACAGAGACACTCACATAGTATAATGATTTCCCATAGGTTTGATATTCTGTTTCTATAGGGGTTAGTGAAAATGGACAATGTAGATAATTTTATTGTAAGTATATTTTAGGAAAACTCAATAATAGGCCCAGATAATTTGCAGTGGCATGGGACAAAGTCTGTTTGTCTAACAGAACAGAAAATGATTCTCAAGTGAATATTGAAGGAGACCAGAATATTAGACAGCAGTGTGTGACCCAACACGTCAGTGTGTGCTGACTGATCTTACCCCCTCTTTTTACGGTTGTTAGGAGAGAGAACGAAAGCACAGAGAAGGGACAAGGGATAGTGATGGTGCTTGGTGTGTCTGTATGTGAGGTAGATAAAAAAGACACAGTAGAAAGCTACTCTTCGTTCAAGAAGGAGAAAGCCCACAATCCCTGTCACCAAGCCTGCTTCTAAGATCTTGTAATCTCCTTTTGATAAAAGGAAGTTGTAAAGTGACTTTGAGAGGTCTCATTCCCTGTGCCACACACAACACTGCCAGCTGGTTTTCTTAGTGACAAAGGTGAGTTTAAATCCAAGAAGTAAAGAGAGGCAAAGGACATAACAGTCAAACATCCAAAAGTGTTCACTGACTATAAAGTGTCGAAGAAAACAAATGCCCAGGGTATTGAACACAACCAGAGTAAGAGATGTCGTGCTCAGCCAGGCCACAGTGAACAGATATCAGTAGGAGCCAGGAATAAAGGATGAGGTTAGCACTGAATATGAGGAATCAGCGTTAAACTGAGCTAGCAAGTTTCTTTTTTGGTTGTGACATTTATATATAATATAAAACTTCCCAGGAGAGCTATTCTAAAGTATTCATTTCACAGAATTAAGTATAATTGCCTCATTTTAAAGCTTTTCCTGTTATCCATCTCGAGAACATTTTCATTATCACCAACTGAAAATCTGTACTCACAAAACAATTATTGCTTTGCTTAGTATATGTCCTCCTAAACATGCACAATGTACAGGAGAAACAAAATGTCAGAAACCAAAAGGTAGAAGCTGGTGGAGAAAGAGTTCGGGAGAACTAGGGTCCAGTCGGATCCAGAAAGGAGCCTGTCCCTGCCCTTCCATTTTATAAATAAGGGACCATGAATGTAGATAAGGACGGAAAAGCTTTCTGATTCTAGGGATTCTCCAAGTGAGAGGGAGGGATCCATAGGTGAGGCATGGGAAATTCTGGGTGTAGCTGTGATGGTAGATATATGGAAATATGCTTTTGGCCAAATACATAGCATGTGGAACTCATGAAGTATCCCTGATGCAAATTACTAGCATTACAAATGACTGAGTATTGTTTATTAAATTATAACTTCACTAATGATAGATATGAATAGTCAACTGTTTGGTGGTTGGGGTGTGTGTGTTTCTTCAATTGAACCTAAATGTGAACCAAAATGTCAACACTCTTATTGAAAAAAAAAAAGCATATGCAAATTTTATCATAGCCATCCTCTCTTTAGAGGATGAATGCATAACTTATCGTGAGAATGCATAACTATCTATGCCGATGTGTCTTCCAACCTGGTCTTGACTATAAAACATTGGAACCATTGTCTTAGCTTCCTTTCTGTTGCTGTGACTAAATACCACAACAAAAGCAACTTAGGGGCTAGTTTCCTCTGTTTATGGTTCCAGAAGGATTGACTCCATCATGGCAGGGAAGACATGTGGACAGCCAGGAGGGCAGGGAGACAAGAAGAGAAAGCTAGCTAATCACATTGTAATGACAACCAGGAAGAGCAAGTGGAACACTCCCCACCCCACCCCCAGCTAATGCACTTCCTTCAGCAAGGCTCCACCTCCTAAAGTCTCCATAACTTCTCTAGACAATATCACTATCTGGGGACCAGGTTTTTGAACACACTAGTCTATGGGGAACATTTCACATTCGAACACAACACCTATAAAGTGTGACTTTCAAAGAAGCAATGGATGATTAGAAGAGATGACTGAAGTGCCCAGCACAAAAAACAACAACAAAAAAGTGAATAGAATTCACTTATAAAATGAAAACAGGTGAATCTGAGAGGTTGCAAGTAAAAATGAGAGTACATTTGCAAAATGATAGAGGTAGAAGAAGAGAGCCAAAGAGAAAATGTAAAAAAAAAAATGTAAAAAAAAGAAGGGTAAAAGAAGGGACGATAAAACTATTTGCTAAATTGTGCTATAAAAGAACCTCCCTCTAACTTGTAAAATTCAAAGTTTCAGAAAACTTCAGCCAGTATCTGAGCTACATTTAGGCATTGTTTATCATCTTAGGTTATCATTTATTTTACCTGTTACAGAAAATCAATCACAATCCATTTCCTGTACCCACACTATAGACAAAACTATTTTCCTGAGTAATGGTTACATGAATAGTGAAATATCTAACATGACAATTAACATTTTGGGTATTATAAGTTGAACATTTTGTAAGTAATAGCATTTTTATTATCAGGTGGCTTGCATTTTCAGACTCAACACAGCTAACTCTTAGTACATTGTGCATATTAGTCTTGTCAAAATTACTAATATTATTTCTGTGTTTTCTTATGGAGGAAATCTAAATTTACTTTATTAAACAGGGGCGTGCATTTGTAGAATATACAGAAATTTGTTAAATTATTCCAGAGAAATCTGATTCATAAACAAGCACACACAGGTGATATATTTTCTTCTCAAAGGATGGGGAAAAGCTTGCATTGTTGTGAGCTTTCTGAGACATGCCTGGTTACATGCAACCATTGGCTCCAGTGAGAAGCTCAAAGGAACAACCCTGCATTATTCAATAAGACCTTTGGGGTCTCCTTTTCCCATCAAGGATCTCTTTTCCCCATTCTCATCCATTACGTATGCAGCATTTTTTATTATTTCATATTCTGTCTGAATATGAAACCAAGTTAGGAATGAAATGGAAGGCTTTAGGATTTAAGAAGAAAATTCTTTCATTTTTTTTTTTTTGCATGTGGGTTTTTCAACTCAAAGGAAAAGCTCCCAAATATGTGCAGGATCTATAAGCAGGTAACAGCTGGCTAGTGAAGAAGCCAATGCCAATTAGCAGCTTTTTCATGAGGAACAATTATAATAAATATTATTTCAGAAGGATTTGCTGTGCTTATCTAAAAAAACTGAAAACATTGTTTTATTCCATACTTTTACAGACTTTTCAGGATACAAGAAAGACTCCTGATTATGCATAAATTGTTAAAATTGCATATAATAACTATATATTGTATGCATATTTATAAGGGTATATGCATATATGCATGCATATGCATTTATAATCCCCTTTAAATCTAGCAGCAGTATACAACTGATAGTTTCTCTACCACAAAATAGCTACTGTGGTTCCCTGACTTGTAGGTTTTGGGTATATGGGTATATGGAGGATGAATTCATCTTTATCTTATAGCGATTTTTTGTAATCTGACTGGGTCTCCTTTACTAAAATACATATCAATATTAGAATTCTTTCTAGGGGAATATTCACTCAAGACAGATAGGACATAGTGACAAATAAAACAAGAAACCAGAAAGCTTTAGGCAGAATGAGTTTATTAGATTTTATTTTCAGGAAAGGAACATGCATGATTTAAAGGCTTCTAAACCATTGGGAAGTCCCCTGAGCCACTTATCAGCAACTCCATCACAAAAATGTCCACCCTGCAGCATGGGCAGCTCATAAGGAGCCACACTACAGAAGCATTTCATGGGGCAAAATGGAGCTCCACCACTGGAGAACTGCTCCCCAACCACCCTTTTACTTACTAAAGAACTCCAGGGAGAGACCTTCTGAAGATGTCATGAATGCTTGGGAGCCTCCTGAACCACTATGATCCTTGTTGGCTCTGAACTCAATGAGCCTCATTCACTCCACTCCCTTCCTAAGGAAGGTTAATAGGCAAGACCATAAGAAGGGTTCATGCATGAAACCAGAACTTCTCTAACTCAAAACACTGATGGTCTTGTTCAGCCTGAGCAAACACAGCTCTACCACACTAATATCACTTGTATTGATACATCAACCTTCATTAGGCAAAGAAGATCGAAAGAAACTCATTATAGTGGGTTCTGATGAAGAATGGGAAATCATGAAGAAGACAAAGGCAATGTTGGAACAGTGAGGAATTGAATGAGGTTGGTTGGTTCAAATTCCTAGATGTGCCTTTTTGTCCTCACAGATAAGGCTTATTATCTCTGTAAGCAAGTCTACCTCTCATATGAGGGACTTAAGGAACTTCAGAAGATAATAGAGCCCTCCCTTCACTTCCCATTCCTCTGGTTCCTTTGACTTAAATATTATATGTGATGTTGTATGGTCTAAACCCTATGAATATGTACAATGTAAATACTAATAATCACAACTTCCTTTGTGAGTTTGGATTCGGGCACTTTAGAAAACAAAAGCAGAGTTGAGTGTTCCCGTACCTGAGATGAAAACAGAACAAAGTGGTGTGTAAACGTGAGTGGGGAGAGGCCGAGCCTCTAGATCAAGTTAAAGGTTAGAGTGGTTTTTCTCTTCTGAAACAAATTTTCTTTTCTAAAATAAGAATGTGATAACATTTGTCACTGACATTAGAGATTTTTAATTTCCATGATGTCATATTCAGTAAGGTATATGATAATATAAAAGGATAATTTTCAGGAGAGGGGGTCTGAGACACAGATGGCATCGTCTGAGGCCATAGTAGAAACTAAACCTAAGGAAAGTATAAGGACACAGGAGAGCTTTGGATACTCTGATCATCTCCGTTTGTGGATTCCCGCACGGATGAGAGTCCCCAAGGTTAAGCATTCATGCATCACCACCTGTAGGGATAGACTTTTCAGTGATGCAGCAGCTTCCACCAACCTGACCCCAACAAGCACCCCCACAGATTCCTATTAGTAACCCCAATAAAAAAAATCTAATTGACTCACCAAATTGGCATTTGATGCAATCATTATTATGATCTATCATGAGTTCCCTTTCTGCAAAGAATAGACATGTGTAGAGTCTTCCTAGGAAAACTATGTCATACAACACTAGTTCATTAACATACAATTCTCTCTCTTTCATGATCTTGTCTTGCTAAATTAACTTCTACCCAATGGTAAGAAGACTAAGCCTCAGCACAGAATGGAAAAGTGATTCAAGACATACTGTGTGTTCAAGATATATTGTCCTATGAAACTTACCTTTTACTTGCATCATAGACAGTTTGAAAATTTTTGAGCAATTTGACACACTTACATTCATGATAAGCATGCTGATAAAAACATAACATTGAGAATAGATAGTAATGAGATGTCCGTAGAGTGAACACACACCTAGAAGCAAAGGAAGTGGTATGAAGGTATCATAAACCAACTGGGAAAGCATATTTATGTTTAAAATTGGGTTTTGTGGATAAGGAATTAGAAAAAAAAATACCATGAGATTTCCATTTGGGCCCAATATTTTACAAAAAGAATTAGGTTCACTCAAGAGAAAATTACCGGAAGAGTAGACCTGATTAAAAGGAAAGTTTGGCGCTGGTGCAAATTCAAGGGGACAGTAGATATACATGTGTGGATATTGCAAACAGTTCCATGTGTGTAACAGGTATCTACGGGAGAAACACTGCTGCAGATTGGCGGTGGGAAGTCACCTTCCTGCAATGACCCTTAAGCATGTGACTAGGCATGATTATGAAAGATTAGACTGGACACAGAGAAGACAATTAGAGTCCAAAGTGTGTGCTCTGGTGAGCTTCACCATCTAGAGATCACAGAAATAAGTAGAACTAGAAAAGGGTAACGAGGAGGAATGAATAGCAAGGCAGGGATAGCAGAGTGGTAGACTGTCCCTCAGCCAAGTGAAAAACAAATCTCCGAGTAATCAATTATGTTAATTGCTGCTGACTAAGAGAAATGAAGACTGAGAATAGGCAATTAGATTTCACAGTATTCAGGTCACTGGTAACCTGGGCAGTGTAAGGGACAAGATTATTGTCAGTTAGCAGAAGAGTTGACTCAGGAACTGGAAAGGAAACCCAGAAGGTGCCCAGAAGCCATGGGAGTCCAGAAAACACCTTCAGGTGACAGGAGCTGTGAGCCTCTAAATCAAGCCGACAGCTTCTGGGAAAGTGTTTATGCTAATGTACTTTCAAGATATCCTTTTTTTTTTTTTCCCACAGAAAACTTTTTCTGGAGAAATCTGAGCTAGTCTAGATACCTCCTATCTGTCATTCTTTATGATGTCAATCGAATATGCCCCACAGTGTTCCATTCGTTGTGTCTAATTATCATGCCGTGGTGCTTTCTGACCTTGAATTAGATATGCTCAGGAAACTGTCCACAGTCTTCCCTTCTTGAATTGTGATATTCAACTTGGCATGCTGAGGAATGTGTCCATTCTTAAACTGTTCTCCTCTGTGAGTGTGCCTAGGAGCCCTGAGTGGAGCACCCATCTCCCTTTCTTCACAGAGGGACTGCTTTGGAAGTAACACCACACCCTCCTTCCCAGCTGCAGGAAGCAGCTCTTGCTCTGCTCCTTCATTTCTTGGCTCTGTTTATTTCTGTCTCCACACTCATCCAGGTATGAATTCATTGCATTTGAACACACAATCCAAATAGACCTTGTTTTCCTGGATGAGTTCTTGAGAACAGGGAAAGGGACAGTCTTCACTATGAAAATGAGTTCCTCGTAGGACAGGAGTAAAGAGCAGAAAAGAGTGTGGCACATTAGGGGAGGAGGAAGTGTGTGTGTGAGCGTAGATTTTCCAGGTCGGCAGTGGAAATGAAGTGATGCTTGGAGCACGGGTACCAGTGACAAGATATTAAGCATTTGTGAGAATGACTGGGAATTTGTGAGATAGACTGGGGAGGGGGATAGAGCATGGATGCTGGGCAGCACTTAGAACACCCTGGGGAGTCTATAAAGAGTCCTTATAGACATGGTGGTGAGTGTGTTGCTGTTTAAGTTTGATTTTAGCTTTGTTCATTATCCAATTTGAAGAAAGTGCCAATTAGGAAGACAGTAAAAGTTTTTTTGTGATTTTATTTTATTAAGACATTTTTTATTTATTCCACAGATCCCTTCATCATCCCTCCTCCCACTCTCCCCACCAGCCTTCTCCCCCAGCCCATCCCCCCATTCCCTCTTCCAAAAAGGTATAGCCTCCCATGGGCTGTATGTCAACAAAGCCCTGCACATTCAGCTGAGGCAGGTCCAAGTCGCTCCCCTGCATCAAGGCTGTGCAAGGTAAAATTTTAACAGGCTGGAGGGTTTACCAGAAACATTGGTTAGGCCAACAATTTGATAAGAGAACTGTAGCTGTGTCTGAAGACAGGTGAAAACGATACTTTTGGTTAAATATCCTAACATCTGTGGTCGGGTCCTTCCACTGCATCATAAACTAAGGTGCTAACTGCTTGTTGGAGCCATCAGACATCACACCGTGATGATAAACATCTTCTAAAGACTCCACTGTTCTCATTAGCATCTTGAGTTTGATTCACCTTTGTGGGTTTGCCAAGAGGACTCGGGGCAGGGAGATTTTGTCCTACATAGCTTGGGAGGAGGGGAATGTCACTCATTTCATGAATATGCCATACGACACACACACACACACACAAAACAAAACAAAACAAAACAAAACAAACAAAAAACAACAATGACAAAAAAAAACCTTATTTTAAGAATAACAAACCCAAGATCTCTGGCTGCTACCCACTCCTCTGATTAGCTGATTCCTGCAATGTAAGACTATGTATTCACTTTCTCACACTGCAAGAAATACAACTTTTTCTGTTGTATTCTCTTCTTAGATGACTAATATCCTCTTGGACCCTCAGATGCAATGATATCATGAATGTATGGTAAAAATGGAACATGGCAAAGAAATGAGCATAGACTGGAGTGAGGGATTTAAACTTGGGCTGTAAAATTTCAGATAGAAATAAGAGTAATGCTGTTATAAATCAGTCAAGCAATAGAGGAGAATTAGTATAATAAATGTATTTTTACTTTCAGGTAGCCAATCCCTTTGAAGACAAGATATA
>CABHPP010149171.1:0-42382 GCA_902168425.1 Peromyscus attwateri | reverse complement strand
GCTTTTGAAACCTCAAAGTCCCGCTCCCAGTGACACCTCCTCCAACAAGGCCACGCCTACTCCTCATCCTTCCCAAACACTTCCACACAGTGGAACCAAGCATTCAAATATACTAACTAGTCTGTGGGGCCACTGTCATTTAGACCATGAAAAGATACTGATTGACAGCTAAGGGTTGGAGATTCTGTGGCTGTAGGCCTTCCTCCTGGGAATCCTGGCTTTGTTTTTATTTTGTTCTTGTTTGGCTTGTGTGTGTGTGTGTGTGTGTGTGTGTGTGTGTGTGTGAGAGAGAGAGAGAGAGAGAGAGAGAGAGAGAGAGAGAGAGAGAGAGAGAGAGAGAGAGAGAGAGAGAGAGAGAGAGTGTCTCATGTAACCCAGGCTATCCTCAAACTTACAATGTAGCTGAGGCTGGCCTTGAACACCTGGCCCTCCTGTCTCTACCTTCAAAGTGCTGAGATTATGGCAAACCCCATTGCGCCTGGCTCCCTCTTGGAATGTACTTTAAAAGTTGTTACATTTATTTTTGTTTTCATATTGTAGGTGAGAGAGAGCTAGCATGCAGTACCCACAGAGTCCAAAAGGGGGCATTAAACTCCCCTGGGAGCTTGAATAACCGCCTGACATAGGTCCCCTGCAAGGACAACGTGCACTCCTAACTGCTGAATCATCTCTCCGGCCCCATCTTAGGGAGTCTTGATGGGAAGAGGACTAGGCGGGAGAATTCATCACTGGAAAGTTATCAGTAAAGGTCCTCCCAGCCAAAGGCACCAAACTGATCTCCCCTGACTGCTGGGGCCATTTTCTTCCAGTCATTTTCCCTCTCTCTAGGATTTTTTTTTTTCCTCGTGTGGTTGGACTCTTGATTTTGGCTTGACCTCCTACTGGGGGCATTTTACACCTTCACATCAAGTAGTATAATATTCTGCCACATCCGTGAAATATTTTGCCCAAGAAAGATCCGTCCTAAGTAGTGTGGAGGCCCATAAAGGTTTCCTGGTGAGATCTGAGCTTGCTTTACCCAGCCGAGCTGCATTAGAGGATGGATTGACCATGTGCGTGGTTTCTAGGTGATTGGAAGGGTCTGCACTTGGCTGTGCTAGGGGGAGGTCTTTCGCTCCACCCCTTGGCATTCCTATAAATAGCCCTTTAGACAAGACAGGAGGGGCTGGTGGATAAGGATCCAGGCCCTCCCGAGGCTATCCTGTGTTTCTATCTGTTTCTCTCCTCTCTATCCTTCTATCTAAATCTCTTATTCCTCACTCCTCAAGAGAACCCTGTCGTAAAAAGTGGGAGCCGGTCTCCCAGCTGGCCTCCCACAAAGTAGGGTATTTAGAAGTACAGCTTGGGCATCTCAAGAGGGCTGGGATCACTTTGGGGTTTGTTCGGCCATTTTGTTTGTCTGTGAATGGGAGATGATGAAGGGCAGAAGAAGGCATGAGGCTCCTTCAGTTGGGTCGGTTTGCACACTAGACAGGGCAGAAGATCAGCGAACCTTCCCCAACCCCCACCCCCCCAACAGGATGATTCTCCTGGGTTTCGGAATAGATTGCTGTTGGGGTCTTGCCAAAGTGCACACAGCCCTTGCTCGGGTTGGCTTGGGCTGAGGTTGCACACAGGCTGTTAAATCCACCCCAAACCACAAGGTGGGGGATGGTGCCTAAGGATCTAAATCATTCATCTCCCTCTAATTTCCTACCCACCTGGAACCCAGAAACCGTAGCAGAAGCCGTATCATTAGAAAATGGGTCTCTTGGCTTCTCAGAATCAAGAAAACTTGAGAATAAAAACAAAGCGAAGCATAGCTGGTCTTAAACTTGCTTGTGTGGTTATTTCTCCTGTGACCCAGGTCAGCTCTCCGGACTGTCACCAAAGAGCTGGATGGTGCTCGATTACAACCAGTATGGTGTGAAGATGTCAGATCCAAATATGCACACAGTGGAGCTAAAGATATCTCAGGCTTATACGCTGAAAACCGAGTCTCTAGGCATCTTTGAGACTCAAGGCCAATGCCTTCAGCCCTCTGGGCCTCGGTTTCCTCATCTGTAAAATGGAGAGATGCCATACATTGAGTGGCTAAGCACTGTTCAGAGTCTTTTTAAGTAGATGTCTTTCCTAGTCTTCTGCCAAGACATGACTTGACCCATGGCAAACCCAGTCAGACACGAGTCCAATTCCTATGACCGAGAAGTCACCTGAGGTACCAGAGGCATCCTAAAGTCCCAATGCACTCACAGGGACTGTCACTACTTGTTCAACTGTCTAACTTCTCCATGGACTGTAAACTCTGGGAGACCAGGTCTTGGCTACTCACCACAGCCCTAGAACTCGTAACTACCTTCTCCAGAGAGATTGCTCAATAAGTGTCCATCAAATGCAGCAGTGAATGAGTAAATGAGTTCCAAACTCGGACTCCTCCCTCTAACCCTTGACCTGGCCAGACATTCAGAGGCTTGCATGAAAGAATTCATCACTACCAAAACCAGACAGTTCTTGAGAGACAATCTGGCCGCTGGAAACAGATTTGCCCCATTCTGTTGCGTAAGAATCCTTCTTTCCCATCCCTCATTGCTGCTGCCCTTGACAGTGAAGATGTTAGAGGCAAACTTCCGGCAAACAGTAAATTCACAGAATAAACTGAACTTAATGCCCATGTTCAGAAAGAGAGAGAGAGAGAGAGAGAGAGAGAGAGAGAGAGAGAGAGAGAGCCCATGCATGACAACAGCTGTGAAGTAGTTGTAAAAGCCAAAACATGCATGAAGTTCTTGAAGACATCACAGAACATACCGTGAGATGCAAGGCTGACTTCCGGGGTGGTACATTCCAGACTTGAACTACAAAAGCAAAGAGGTGATTGCTCAAGGTCCGGGATAATACCAAACAAGACACAATGGCATTCAAGGTCCAGGATAATACCCAATAAGACATACTGAAGTCTGCCAAGGAAAGTACCACCAGACAGTTGAATAGTAAGTTTAATAAGTCAGAGCTGGACTCTCTCAATATAGCGGGTGCCGCAGGATGCTCGGGGCTCACTAAAGTGAACAAGCATATTCTCGTCCTCGCTCTTCGACCTGTGGCAGATGGTGGAATCTGGAAGACACTTGAATTTGAAGCACCTTACAGAAAAATCCAGGAAAGAGGGCGCTCAGGATGTAGCTCAGTAAGTGGAGCCCTTGACTGACGTGCCTTCGTTCCCATCCCCAGTACCACCTGTGCGTGGTGTGGTGTTGCGCCCTCGTCAGGCCAGCATTGAGGATGTGAGGGCAGGGAGATCAGGAGTTCAAGGTCATCCTCAGACGCATAGAGACATCGAGGCTAGCCTGAGCTACACAAGACCCTGTCTCAAAATAACCAACATCAAACTAAAAAGGCTGATTATAGGGCAGGGCAGGTGAGAGCTGCCTGTCAGTCCAGCATCAGGGAGATTGAAGGGGAGTCTAAGCTCACCCCGGGCAACTCAGAGAGAACTTGTTTCAAGACATACAAGCAAAACAGATCATAGGATTTCCCCCTTAGCCCTCCCAAGCATTCTGCAACAGTGCCCTTTGGACCCAGCCATGTTGAGCAGTCTCCCAAACCTGAACCCCCACTTGAGTCCCTGTCTGCCTCATCCCACCCCAAGAACAGGATGGGTGGTGTTTGGACCATCCCCCAAAATTCACAAAGAGTAAGATGATGATATGAGGGTTGTTTACCAACACAGCACCCCACCCCTCAGAAACCAGCCTTATAGGCAAGGCTTTAAAAATAATGTATGTGTATATGTGTGTGTGTGTTTGAGTGAATGTAGGCCATAGTGTTTGAGTGGCCACAGAATCCAGAGGAGGGTACCAGATCCCCTGGAGCTGGAGATACGAGCATTGTCAGCTGCCGGATGTGGGTGTTTGGAACCAAATTCTGCTCCTCTGGAAGAGCAGGACACTGTTAACTGTTGAGTGTTCTCTGCAGCTGTCCTGGGAGACTCCACATTGGAATGGGGTCCTTACCCCAAGCTTAGTTTCCCAGCAGCCATTAGTGTATGTCTCTACCTTCAGTGCCTTTAACTCTAGCAATGACATCACCCCGCTCTCAAAGCGGAATCGGGCTTTAAGTTGGAAAGTAACTCCCTGGGAACCCGTTGGATTTGGGGTCATGTGCAAGCTGTTCTCCAGGGCCCCAAGGCCGAGGTCAACCAATGACTAGGGGGAGCAGATAATCTCTGGTATTGTCGGAGATTCGGATCTCCCAGCCGAGATGAAAAGACTGGTCTCCATTTCCTTGGCTCAGTGGTCACTAAGAATGCGTCTCATCTCGCACGCGGGAGCCGTGGAGCCCCTAGGCCTTGGCTTTACTCCAGCGTACTGGGTCCTCCCTAACCAGGCCCCAGATGGTATCTCAGGGCCGCAGCAGAATGCCAGAGGCCCTTTGAAATCGCGTGGCTTCCCTTCCACATTTGGAAGCCATGCAGCTCGGCTCAGGCA
The DNA here is from genome assembly GCA_902168425.1 of Peromyscus attwateri. NCBI lineage: Eukaryota > Metazoa > Chordata > Mammalia > Rodentia > Cricetidae > Peromyscus > Peromyscus attwateri. The sequence continues at coordinate 37,922 of CABHPP010149171.1, read as the reverse complement.
GGAGAGGAGAAGAACAGTTGGCAGGTCCTTCCTCAGTTAGCAAATATCAATCCGCACCCACAGGGCTCCAGGCCTGTGAAAGACAGGGCTGAGGAGTGGGCGGGCAGCTCACCCTAGACTGCCCTGCATGACTGAAGAGTGTCAGACAGGACAAGGGGACAAACCAACAGTTACTTGGGGACCAAGATCCAGGACTTCTGGCCCCTACCAGAAGGTAGAACAGGAACTGCGCAAAGTCAATGAAAAAACGGCCCTGCCGTGGTATGCGCTGAGGAATCTCCTTCAAGGGCTTCCTGTTTGAGCTTCTCCATTCCCTCCAGGATCTCACCTTCACAGCCATGGTCAGGACAGGTAGACTTCAAAAGGGAATATGACCTGCTGCTTACGGCAGTGTCGCTGTCATTCATTCCCAGGAAAAGTGGATTGAGATTCAACTTCTGAAGTCTCTCTTCTCAGGAGATATCGTCACTCAGATGTGGGGGCTGCTGTAGCCTCAGGGTAGCTGGCTTCCCAGGGGACCCAGTGGCCGTTTCCCATACACCAAGACAACAAATATATCCACACTCAGACAGAATGGCGCAGAGAAGTCGGAGCCTGCCTGCCACCCGTTCTGTCTTGGCCATCTTGTTTCAATGGAAGATGGTAATGACTCATCCATGGCCTGCTTTCTACCACCATTGGCCCTGGAGTCTGTTCTCAATGTAGAACCCAAAGGGAGTTCCTCAAAATGCAAGATCCCTCCACCTGGTCAATGTCCCACTCCCCACACAAGCTCTTACTCGCTCATTCTCCCGGATTCCTCATCGCTGATATCAGGAACGTGTCGGGCACAGTCGAGCCCCAGGACCTTTGCACTGGCTGCATCTTCTCACTAGAATGTACTTGCGGTCACCTGGAGAGCTCCCCACTTCATAAGCACCTTTGACTCAGTGGTTACCTTCTCAACAGAGACTGAGCCTTTCTCAGTCACCCTCCATTTTATTGACTGAGGTGGTATCTCTTGCTGAGCCTTGGAGCTAATTGATTCCTCTAGTTTAACTGGACCTCTTGCTCCAGAATCCCATCTCTGCCTCCAAGTGCTGTAATCACAGGTGGGTTGTGACACCCACCCAGATTTCTCATGGAAGCATGTGAAAGTTCTAGGAACCAGAACTCAGTCCACATGCAACAAGTCCTCTGAACCATCTCCCCAGACCCCAAAACAACCTGCCCCCCTTTTTGAGATGCAATCCTGCCTGGACTAGAACTCAGAATGTAGATGAGGCTGGCTTGGAACCCACAGAGATTCACCTGCCTTGGCCTCCTGGGTGTTGGGACTAAAGGCATACACCCTCACATCCTGCAAGGACAGTAATTTTTCATCACTGTTCTCCTTATTGTTATATTTTATATTGAGAGAAACACTTAATGAATAGTAGGGGCCCCATAAATCCTGCTGTATATATGTATGTATGGATGTATGTATGTAGGGATGGATGGATGGATGGATGGATGGATGGATGGATGGATGGATGGTTGAGTGAGTGGATGGATGGGTGGGTGAATGGATGGATGGGTGGATGGATGGATGGATGGATGGATGGATGGGTGGATGGATGGATGGATGGGTGGGTGTGTGAATGGATGGATGGATGGGTGTGTGAATGGATGGATGGGTGGGTGGTGAATGGATAGGTGGGTGGATGGATGGATGGGAGAGGAGTAAATAGATAGATGTATGGATGTTGGGTGTGTGAGAAGGAGCCCTAGAGCTGAGTGAGGTTGGGAACTATGAAGATATAAGGAAGTGGTGGAGTAAAGGGGTGTAGGCTGATAACACCAGAGCCCACAGAGGACTCCTAAGGCTGTTTTGCACAGGGAAGTTGCACCCTCTCTGTCCTGAGCCACTGAGGCATGTCAGGAATACTTGCCCCAATCTGCTACCACACAAAGTGGTCATGAGGACAGCTGGAAGGAACTGTGGTCTCTTGGGCATGATTCCTAGACACCTTGGAAGTCAGCTGGGATGAAGGGATTGTCACAGGGATCCTTGCTATGTGATGGGGCCAGGGTAAGGGTGAGGCAGGAGATGCACTCCCCTAGCTTCAAATTTAGCTGGTGTAGAACGTCCCATGAGCAGCACAAATGATATCCTAATACAATATTTTGAATGGCCCTGGTCCCAATAAAAATGTTATTTGTAGAATTAAGTAGAAACAGGGTATAATGGTACAGGGCTATCATTCCAGGACTTGAAAGGATGAGGCAACAGGACTGCTGTTAATTTGGAGCTAGTCTGGGTTACACAGTGAATCTCAAGCAAGCCTGGACTGTGGAGTGAGATTCTGTCTTTAAAAGGGGAATAAAGAAATAAAGGTTTGACTGATGGGATGGCTCAGTGGGTAAGGGAGCTTGCCAACAAGCCTGACAACCCAAGTTCGATCCTCAGGACCCACACAGTGTGAGGATAGAACCAAGTGTTGCAAGTTGTCCTCTGACTTCAGCATGAACACTGAGGCATGTGTCGCACACACTCACACACACACACATGCACGCACGCACACACTCACAAATACACACATAAATACATGTAAAAAAAAAGTTCTTACACTGAATACATACATAAGCAAACATTTTAAATCCTGTGGTTTGTTTTTGTTTGTTTGTTTGCCGTGGCCTCTTTTGTGAAAGTTCCTTCAAACAAGAACTGACCCAGCCTCTTGGAGGTAGGTCCCTGGTAAAAGTGGCTCCTTTGCCTTTGGGGAACAAACCTCCTTTCGGGGCCTGCACAACCCAGAGCTTCCTGAGAAGAAAGGAACTGCCTGGGCCAGGTGCCTCGTGGGCTCCTGGAGTTCAAAACCCCATCATGGGGTGGCCCAGACTCTTGTGAATGTGAACTTGTCCTTCGAGAGTGAAACATTTTGGGACACAGGCACATAGTGCTGTAAAGGGGGGCAATTAAACCTATAAAACCCGGGTTTACAGGACGGTTTATTGCATCAGAGGCCGTTTACAGCTTTCTAAGATTGGTTTAAGTAGAGGAAAGAAGGACAGGAGAGAGAGAGAGCTGGAAACACGAGCGGGATTGAAAGTTCTGAGAATCTTTAGGAAGCGGGAGGGCAAAACGCAAGGCTCTCTTTCCGTCTCTTGTAAATTGGGGGGGGGGGGTTGAAAAGGCCCCCCCCCCCCAAGGTTTCTCTGGTTCCTCTGTGTCTACAAGGAAGCCCAGCAGTGTCCCTAGCCTAGAGAAGCCACAAGCCAGGCAAGTCTGTGGCCTGAGAAATAGACGACTGCATTGGGAAGAAAAAGGTCTTGCCAGGCCACAGGTGACTCCAGGCATTCAGGGATGTGCTATGTGGACCATTTGAGCAGGATCAGGGTCCTTTAGAGATGGGTCGTGGAATCAGTGCTCTACCTGGCCTTCCTCCTCCGGACCTCTGTAGCTTCCTTTCTCTTTCTGGAAGGATTTGTGTCTTTCTTGTTTCTAGGCTTAAGCCCACTCCATTCCTCTGGCTGAGAATGCTCTTCAGCCATGTTTATTCAGGTGACTCAAACACCGCTTGAAAATTCTTCTTAGAGACACCTCCCTTTGAGGACAGGCAATAAGCAAAGCCAGCAGGTGTCACAGCATCACAGTTGTGCCTGTGGTCCCCTCTCACTCTGTAGGGAAAGAACACAGGCAGGCCGAAGTTTAGACTTAAAAAGTTTATAAAAAGATCTGATAAATACCAGGCAGGAGAGCTGTCGCATCAGCTCTGGGGAGGGCAGTGAGGTGCCAGGAAGGGACACAATTAATCCCTGTCTTCCTTCAGCAAATTTTAGCTTGTATTCCTGTGCATAAGTAAGACATTCAAAACTTACGTGTGTGTGTGTGTGTGTGTGTGTGTGTGTGTGTGTGTGTGTGTGTGTATGTCTCCCTCTATCACGCCCCAACCTTATTTCCACGTATAGGGTCCCTCACTGGACCTGATGCCATACTGCATCCAGCAAGCCCCAGTGATCCTCCATTTCCAACCTGCAACCTCCCAGCACTGAGGTTGCAGACACATGTGGCCAAGACTGGCTTTTTTTTCTTTGAGTGCCTGGGTCTCGAACTCAGGTCCTCATCCTTGCTCAGCAAGCATGCTTACCCACTGAACCACCATCACCCCTACCCCCGAAGTTTTATTCTAAAAACAGGTTCTCAGGGTGAGCTGCACTTTCGTTTTGTGAGATACTGACTCCCAGGTGGAGGTGGGAACCCCAGGCAAAAGACAAAGGACTCTGTGTTACTCCTCACCACAGCGGGTGACTCTGTCATTACCTCAAAGGTTTCATTTTAGAAAAGCGAACTCTGATTTACTCCTGTTGACTAAATTAGAAGGATCCCAGCCGCCACAACGCAGTGGCTAATCACTGACAGGTTTGGACGGTAGGCTGCCAAGGCTGCTAGGTGACCAGATGCTTCTCTTATGGTGGGCTGCATTCTGCTGACGCCACTATAAAATGAAACTATCATGAGTCAAAAGTATATCAAAAGGGCTGGCAAGATGGCTCAAGAGGTAAAGGAGCTTGCTGCCAAGTCTGACGATCTGAGTTTGATCCCTGAGACCCACCTGGTGAAGGAATGAACTGACTCCTACAATTTGTTCTCTGACCTCTACACATGTGTCATGGCATGAATAAGCTCCCTTCTAAGCCCCCTCCATGCACCACACACACACACACACACACACACACACACACACACACACACACAAATGTATAAGTAAATAAATGTAATTTAAAATTTTTAATGCTGTGAGGGCTGTGGGGATGGCTCCGTGGGTCACCATATCTGCCATGCCAATGTGAGGGCTGGAGTATAGATCCCAGCACCTACTCTAAGCGTTAAACAGGTATGGTGATCCACCTGGAACTCAGTTACACTGGGGGAGACCCCGAGCAAGCTTGCTGGAAAGATTCGCCGAAGAGTCGAGCTCTGGGTTCACGTGAGATAGCCTGCCTTGATATGTAAGGTGGGTAGACATCAAGATGGCATCAGGTGGCACCAACCTCTCGCCTACTGCCAGCCAGTCAGTAGCTGCGTTTGTTGGGCCCCAGTGTTCCATCTGCACACTGGAGCTAATGACTCAATCAGTGCTCCCTCAGCACTTAGGCCAACACACGAGGACCTTGGTGGGTGTTACCGAAAACAGTGCTCAAAGCCCCCCAAACAGTCTTCATGGGGCCATGCCTGGCTGACTGTGTCCCCAACACTGAGATAAACTCAATTGGAAATTTGGATTCTGCCACAGAAATCAAATTCCGTTTTCCTGTGGGGAAGGGTTTTAAATGCTGTGATTCACTTTCCGGTAGCAGACTTGCTTTGGTAGAACAACCTCATTAGCCCTGACGTAGACTCAGGGATGCCCGGGTGGGTTATTTCTTTGGCCTCTGCATAACAAGTCACTGGGCATTTATCGAGTTCCAGAAAGTCTATGGTCCTCAGTGTGCTGATGTCATCCTACTTATTCCTAATCCTGGTTCCAAAATAATTTGTAGAAATGCAGCAAACACCGCGTATCGTCTTACCTTATTTAACAAGCCGCCACTACATACAGGATTATTAGGTGATGGTGCACAGGTCTGGTGGCGGTGATGTGTCTTGTGTCTCCCCATAGCTTTTTGGAAGCAAAGGAAGACTCATTGCACTCTTTTTTTTTTCTCATGTAGCCCAGGCTGCCCTTAACCTCATTATGTAGCTGAGGATGGCCTTGAACTTCCGATCTTCCTGTCTCCACCTCCCAAGTGCTGGGACTACAGGCTATCCCACTACACCTGGTTTAAGCCATCCCGGGGGAAGGAATCCAGAGCTGTTGTGCTCATGCCCGGGCAAGCTCTTGACCAACCAAACCACATCCTCCGTCCTCACCGCACATTTTCTTAGCCCAAATATCTTCAAAGCCTCCTCAGCAGAAGATAAAGTTCCAGCCGTTCAGCCTGGAAACGTTAGCCAGCCAAACACAGCTCGGGTCGGCGCTGCGCGTTGGTTTAATTTCTCTGGGGTTTCAGCAGTCTCTGCATTCACTCGACTCCGACTTCTCCTGGGCAAGAATCCCAGAGGAACAGGGACCCAGAGGAAGAGTCCAGCCTCGGCCTCTCCATGCAATAATCCAACCATGCCCCAGCTGGGAGGCCCGCACCTAACAAGGGAAGGTGGTAGAGAGAGCGCCTAGCCAAGTCAACGTCACATTCGCCAGTTTCATTCCCCCCCCCCCTTTTCTCTTTTTCTCATGAGCTAAATTGAACATTTTTTTTTTTAAGAGTCCACACTGAAAGAAGGAGGCCAAAAGTCCACTTCTTTCCCCAATTTTTGTTTCGTGTGTTTGGATCGGAAACACAGGACTTCCCAATCAACTTAACGGAGTCCCAGATGCGGATGTATCTCAAATGGAAAACACACGCCTCAGACTCAGGCCCAGCTGCCACGGAGGACGGAGAGGAATGGACCAGAAGGAGGCTTCTTGGGAGAGTTGGTCCCAGGCTGTGGAGGGGAAGAGGAGAGAGAAGATGAAGGATGGCCTGGGTGTTTCCGTCCTGGAGCAACTGAGGGACGCCATTGGGCTAATTTGTGGGGGTCTCTTACATGGAAAGCATGTCTGAGCAGCGCTGCATTTACACTCAAGCTCATGTTGGGGGACTTGTACGAATGAGAGAGCACTACATGCGTGTCCCCCACACAGAAGACACTCAGTCAGGGACAAAACAAAGCACAGCGGTAAATGACAGCAACACCCACACAGGCAGACATTCTGGGGAATTCTTTTTTTTTTTTTCTTCCAAGGGCAATCGGCACATGGCAGTTGGAATGCAGAGAAATGATGTGACATACAAATTAATACATGGCTTTCAAAGGCCCGGGAGGAGACAGGGGCCATTTCACAGCCTCGCTTTCAGACGTGCGTCTTTTCAAAGGCTGCTGGGGACTCTTGCTTTTCTTTCACGGTTGGACCAAACTGAGGATGTTGAGCCGTGTAACCAAAGACATCTCTTGGTGAAAGATCCTCCTTTAAGTGACTCTAATTCTCATTTTCATCAATGTTGTGCTGGCTGGACATGAAAACAGCTATTTAAATGGGTTTCTTCTGTCTTCTCGGTAATAGGTTTGAGTTTACATGCTCAACATCTGGTTTGATGAACCAAAATGTGCAAGTGGTTTTGAGTCTCCATGCCATTCCACGGGCTCTGGCTGAGATGTGGCCCCCTTCCTTCTTACTGAACTGGACATTGACCCAGGTTTTCCTCTTTCTAACTCCAGTAAAACAGGCGGTTAAGGGTCCTTCTGGGAAGTTCTTCTCTTTAGGTTAGCAGAACCAGCCAACCCAGCCTCAGCACATTGAGTGTCAATCATCCTAGAACAGGGGTTTGGAGCTGGAGGGATGCCTGAGTGGTGAAGAGCGCTTGCTGCTCTTGCAGAGGAACTGAGTTCTGTTTCTAGCACCCACTCGGTTCACAATCACCTGTGACTCCAGCTCCACGGGATCTGATGACCTCTTCTGGCCTCCTTGGGCTCTGCACTCATGTGTGCAACTCCTGACCCCACACATACACATGATTTAAAACAGCAAAAAAAGATAAACTCTTTAAACTGAGTGTGGGGTCTATGCCCTCACAGGATCTCAGCAGCCAGACACCAAATCAGAATGAATGAAGTGGGCCACGCAGGGCTGGCAGCAGTGAGTGCCCCACCCCTTCCAAGGGCAACCTAAGCTTGGTGCCAAGAGGTCTCTAATGTGAAGTCATCTGGTTCTGTGCTGAGAATTCATATACCTATATTTACATAAAATATTTGATTATAAAACATGCACAACTAATTAAAGAATATTTAAGAACTGTGGTTTTCATTGACATGATCTGGTGAATGTTTCTAGAATTGTTCCCTACCAGGAAGTGAGGTAGAATTGTACTTTTCTGATCCCCTTCAAACTGTGTTCTAAGTTGCATCCTATTACTGTGCTAACACAACCCGACCCAAAGCAACCCGAGGAGGAAAGGGTTTATCTGGCTTTACACTTGCCAGTTATATATAGTCTGGCAGGACTTTAGGCAGGAGCTAAAGCAGAAATGTTGATGGCTGGCTCATGCTTAGCTAGCTTTCTTACATAGCCCAGGACCAGCTGCCTAGGGATGGTGCCGCCCACAGTGGGCTAGGCCTTCCTCCATCAAGTAACCATCGAGAAAATGCCCCCACAGATGTGTCCAAGGTCCATTTGAGGGAGGTAATTCTTCACCTGAGGTGTCTTCAACGACTAGGCTGTGGCAAGTTGACTGCTAAGGACAACCAGGACAGCAGGTGACTGCCCTTAGCCACTCAAATGTCAGCAGAAGTGACACACACTGGTTTCAGGGGAAACTGGGGGACTGTGAAAGCCAGTGTGACATCCACCCCAGCCTCTTCACCTCTTTCACAATGGAGTCCTAGATAGAGATCAGGCCTCTGGAGAGGTTCTTGTGTTGTTAAAATAATATATTCACAAAGTTGTCCTACCGCCCAAACCACAGCGAACGTGGAGCGTGAAACACGACACCAAAACGTTCGCTATTTACAATTCCAAAATGTGGGGACTACTTGTTACTGCGGCCTGGTTACATCTGTGACTGATACAAACACTGAGCATGTAACACAAAAGTCCACGGCCAGCGTCCCCAGCTTCTAATCATGAATCGTTTTCCCTGTCTCTCTTTCCTTATTTCCAACACGGTTTTCTGTTGTCACACCTGTGATTTGCCTCATTCACAGGCATCCTCAAGTCTCTGTGAGAGACACAGGCATCCTCAAGTCTCTGTGAGAGACACAGGCATCCTCAAGTCTCTGTGAGAGACACAGGCATCCTCAAGTCTCTGTGAGTGGTGTCCTGGAGACACAGCACAGGGCAGGACAGACCTGGCCCTGCCCTGTGATAAGATCTCAGGAAGGACAGCTGTGATTGCCCCGAACGAGGATGCGTGGGGTGACCGCCGTGCTCCGTGAAGATTAATCCTTTAAGACTCTCATGGCTAAAGTCCATTCATAGCAAATGTGGCCAAGTCATGGCAGACGTCCTGAACCTAAGAGGGGTCAATGGCAGGCTAATGTCACCAAGGGTGCCACAACCTGTGAGAAGTCACCAAACCTGCCTGCCCACCCTCCCTCCCTCCCTCCCTCCCTCCCTCCTTTCCTTCCTTCCCCATCTCATCTCCTTCCTTCTACCTTCTATCCTTTCTTCTCCACCTATCTCATTCCCCCTTTTTCCCTCTCTCCCTCTTTCCCTCTCTCCAACTTTGCTTCAAAGAATTCGGGCTGACTCACCCTCGCCCACACAACTGCCCTTATCCTGCATGGATGAGATACAGGCGAAAGGGAAGTGATATTGTCTAAAGCCGGCACCCCACTCTGTGGGCAGATCGAAGCCATCTTTGACACTGGTGCCCAGTAGCTATAAACAATACCAGGTCGGGTCTGGTGAATCAAAGGCCAGCACCCATCACCGGAAATGACATACACATTGTGATCCATTTTCCTTGTGGAAAGTGGTGGGGCATGGTAGCAATTAGGAGCAACCACCATCAGCTTCCAGGGGTACTTCCAGGAATACATCCTGTATTCCAGAGGATGTGACCATATGGAAATACCAATACCTACAGAGGTTATACATACATACATACATACATACATACATACATGTGTGTGTGTGTGTGTGTGTGTGTGTGTGTGTATGTGTTTCTGTCTTTGACAGACAGGGAAACCTAGGTTTAAGTCTATGTCCCCAGCCACATATTCCCCAGCTCATGAGAGGCTGGATGAGCACTTGGAGACCAACTATAGACTTGGCATTCAATCCTGACTGGTTACCCACTGAGCTGAGGCAGCCTTGTGGGCTTGATCTTGAGCCTGCCCTGGATTTGAAGGTCATTCTACCTTCAGTCTCCTCTCTAGGTTGTTTGTGGCACCCCCACCCCCAACTGATGCCCAATTAAAATGATTCATAGCTAGACACTCATTCAACTGCCTCTCTACCCTGAGTAATACTGCCTCCTCAATGAGGAATGAAACATTCTCTCCCAAATTGCAGGATGGGGTAGTCTGCCCTGACTCCTGCCCTAGGATGGAACACACACTCTGAGACACAATCACTGGGGCTCAGTGTGGGCCTCAGTCTTATCACTTGAAAAACAGTAACACATACAGAGGAGATATTTTCAAACAACAATGGAAGGATTAGGCACAAAGAGAATTCCATCAAGGAAAATTGCTGCCACATCCTAGCAATGTTTCCATAGCAACAACCCCTTCATAACAACAACCCCTTCATAACAACAATCCCATAGTGACAATGGCAATAGAAGAAGTAGTCCCAGGTCCACATTGGTCCTTAGGCCTCAAGTCCCTGCCACACACTCTAATACATAAGTCCCTTCATGTGTCCAGAAGGCCCTGAGCTGGTGGCACATTCCCAACACCCTCATACCCCAAACACCTTCTTTGTCATTTTGCATTGGAGGCTGGTGGGTTTGGGGATCAGTCCATTCTCTGCATGGCTGCTTGCCACTTGAGGGATCCTGAGCATCAAGCAGACTCGTGAAATCACATCAAGCAGACCTCCAACCATGAAGGCTTATGGAAGAGGGTAGGGTCAGACACGAAGCCTCCTGGATAGAAGGTGGCCCACAGTGGCCACTTCAGCAAGCAAATGGGAAGGGTGAAAATGGAGGGTGGTTGGGGGGGGGGGCTAGAGGACTAGCAGAATCACTTTGCTATTCGTTTATTATTTTTAATTTTGAGACAAGACTTCACCATAGAGCCCAGGTTAGCCTTGAGTTCACTATAGCCTGGAACTCTCAGAGGCCTGCTGCCCAAGCTTCCCATGAGCTGGGATCACAGGGATTGTACCACTATGTCTAGCTAGAGTCACTCATGTGTGTGTGTGTGTGTGTGTGTGTGTGTGTGTGTGTGTGTGTACTCTGTGTGTGTGAGAGAGAGTGTGGAATCCAGAGCACCTCAGGTGTTGTTCCTTGGGTACCATCTATCTTGCTTTTAAGCTGTGATTTCTCATTGGCCCAGAGCTCACTGCAGGCTTATCTAGCTAGCCAGGGATCCATCCATCTTCAACTCCCAAACATTGGGATTACAAGCACCACTACACCCAGATTTTTACAAGTGTTCTGGGGCTCAAACCTGGGGTCTCGAGCTTGTGTGGCAAGCACTTTACCCCAATCCATCTCTTCAAACCCTAGTTAAATCAGGTTGTGATTCAGCATAGGCAAACGGAGACGCACATGAGTTCTGCAGCCCAGTTGTTTGACCTTAGATCCTGTCTCCAAGGAACTCAAGATGTAGCTCCATGATAGAAAACTTGTCTAGTACAAATACGGCTCTGGGTTTGATTCCCAGCATCCAGGGAGGGGGTGGTATTTAAATTTAAAAATCAACCCCGGAAAGAACCGGACAGGCTTTTTAATCCCAGCAGTCGGGAGTCCAAGGCAGGAGGAAATCTCTGAGTTTGAGGCTCTACACAGTGAATATCAGGACAGCCAGGGCTACACAGAGAAACTCTGTCCCAGAAAACGAAAATGAAAAGAATCCTGGCCAGCAAGAAGGCTCAGCCCCTAAAAGGTACTGCTGCCAAGCCTGATGACCTGCATTTGATGCTCAGACTGCAGATAATGGAAGGAGAGAACAACTCCCCTGAGTCGTCATCAGACTCCCCACAAATGCTGCTCCCACATACATAGACAAATAAATACAATACAATACAAAATATCTTTAAAATGGAATAGCCCTGGATAACACGCTGTGTGGTGATGAGCAAGATGCTGTCCTCTACTTCAGTTTCTCCTTCCGTAGAACAGGAATTAGCAACAGGCCAGACTCCTTTGGTCACTTTCTCGTGTACCAGCCCTGTAACAAATGTAAAACACGGATCAGGCCTCCGTGCCGTTAAACACCTGACAGCACCCCATTCCAAATCGAGTTTGAAATGGGTCAGCCGACATCCTACAAAGCGTCCCAGAAGGCACGTCCTGAAGCCGGCAGTTGCTGTGCCCGACAAAGCCTCATTGTTTCCATCCCAGCCAGGAACACGTGTTCCTCACCTCCGAACACTGCGCTGGGGGTGTCCTACCCTCCATCTTCGAGACTCTGGGTAGCCCAGAAGGCTGCCTGGAAATCCGATCCACCCCAGCCCCTTCCCAATCCCTCCATCCCAGCTCCAGGGTTGCTGAGACTTGGGCTCACCTATAAATCATTTTTAATGACAGTGTGAGAAGAATAAAGTCGCAAAGCAAATCTTACATGACGCTCTCCTCACTGGCGGCATCGAATATCCTAAATCAAATGCTTTATGGTGCTGCATCAGGGGGCGGTGGTGGGCTCTGGGCGAAATGAAGGCGAGCTATTATTGTCTGTCTTTGTGTGCCGGGGTCGCTCACTTGAGGGAATTCTTGGCTGTTAGAGTTGTGGGGCTCACACCAGGCGGGGGAAGCAGGGTGGTTGGAGGTTCCACCAGAATTCTGGGGGGACTTTTTATACAATAAGACAGCTTGTGTTATGGGAACCAAAGCTGGAAATATGAGAAAGTTAAGCGAATGTAAGCCAGGCCTGATCTGGGGTTCCTCGCCACTCACCTGAGGGGCCCCCTTTCCCGTTCAGAGAAAGCGATACAGTGAAAATCAAACCAAAACCACAGCAAATAAAAACAGGACTTCCTCTCCTCCCCCTAAGCCCCAGCCAGAATTGGAAACGAGTGCGGCTGAGCTGAACTGCAGTACTCCGATGTGTTCCATCTGACAAACGTGTTCCTAGCATCTCTTCTAGGCTTTGCTCCCCGGGAAAAAACCCATGTCACCTCCGGGGCTTGGTAACAGGGGGTCAGCAATTTCCGCACCCACAGCCAGTGGCTAAAAGAGTCTCCAGTTTCTCTCCATGTCCCTTCCAAGTCCAAGTCCTCTGTAGAACCTGAACTCTGGAGTTTTTGTTTAGGGAGTATAAGGGCTTTTCTCTTCTTGTCATGGAGAGGAGTTGGGGGGAGGGGTGTGGAGGCAGGCGTGACTGGCAGGTGAGTGTATGATGAAGGAAGGGTGCTTTCCAGTCACTGTCCTCATCAGATGCCAGGCGCCCTCTGCCTTAACCTCCACCTTTATTGCCGCCTTCTTCTCCTCGTCCTCCTCCTCGTCCTCCTCCTCCTCTTCCTCCTCCTTCCCTCCTCCTCTTCCCTCTCCCTCCTCCTCTTCTTATCTTCCTCCATATCCTCCTTCTTTTTTCTTCTCCTCTGTCATCATCCTCTGTGTGTGTATGCATGCTCGCATGTGCGCGTGCATACACACACACACACACACACACACACACGCGTGGAAGCCAGAAGTCAGTGTCTAGCGTCTTCCTCAGTCACTCTCCACCTTTTTTTTTTTTTTTTTTTTTTTTGAGACAGGGTCTCTCACTGAACCGATTCAGCTAGGCTATCTGGATGACTAGCAAGCTCTAGGCATTGGCCTGTCTCTGCCTCCCCAGTGCTGGGATTACAGGCACAGCTGTCACACCTGGTTTCTTACACAGGTTCTGGGTGGGGGGTCGGTGTCTAAACTCGGATTCCCATGCTTGTGTAGCTACAAGTCACTCACTGAGCCATCTTTGCAAGTGTGAGAGATGGAGAGAGAATTCCCTGTGGGTCCCGATCTCACCCTCTCATCTGCTTCTGTCCTTGCCCTTAAACGCGAGACACCGACTTCCTGTTTCCCATACGCTTCCATTGCCTTCTGTGGTTTTGACTTTGAGTCTTAGCTGATAGCCTCTGAACTTTCTAGGGGTCCCGGTGGTTCTTCCTAACACAGAAGACAGTTTTCAGAAGCGAGTTTTGAACCAGAGCCAGACTAAGGAGACAACTAAGTACAGAGCTCCAGCGGCTGTGACATTCCCACCGACCAGAGGTCAAAGGCTGTCTTGTTATTTCCTACTCTGGGCTCTTTGCTCCCCTCACATGGGTCTTACCTGTGCTTCAAACTATTTCTTCCCCCCTCCTTTCCCAGCTACAGAGTGAGTCTGTTGAACGTTGGGTCATTTGGGGTGTGAGAGGACGACCCTGGCAAATAAATGACACAAGTGACACAAGCCCTATGTGCTGTGTCCATGGCAGACATCACTAATCAACTACCTCTTCTGGATGAGCCTGAACACGTCTTGGGATCTATCTTCACACAGAACCACAACGAGTACCTCATAACAAATAATTTAAGTTGGCAAACAAAATGAAATTTTCTCCTTCCTCCCTACTCTCCAGCTCCAGTGCGTACAGTGGAACTTGGTGAAGATAAAGCTCTCTCTCTCTCTCTCTCTCTCTCTCTCTCTCTCTCTCTCTCTCTCATATATATATATATATATATATGCGTTTGACCCAAGTGATGAGAACAAGTGATTGTTGGGTGCTCAGCCATATGTGCTCTATTTGTATCAGCTGCTCCAAAGCTTAGGGACGTTGTGGAAGGGAGGGTGGAAAGACTACAGGAAGTGCAGGATGGGGTAGAGTGCTGTGGAACACTGTCTTCTGGGCCTGACATGGCTGGACACTCTTTGACCCAGAGCAGTTGTGACCATCTGCACAAGGCCTGCATATGATTAGGCTCTTAAACCTTCCATCATGGAGGGGAAAGGGACTGAGATCCCATCCCCTTCTCCAAGGATCTGTAGGTAGTTAATGATTGCCAAGGGTGGGAGAGACATTTTCCTCAGTGCCATAGGTGCCCATGATGCTGTAAATAACCCCTTACCCATGCTTCTGTGAGCAACCCAAATGAGGCTCATTTGGGTCAGGAAAGATAAGAAAACAGAAGAAAGACTACTTGGGAAGAAGAAAGGGATTGTGGGAGGGGAACAAGACAGGGTCATGGGGGGTGAACATGATCAAAATACATTACATACGTATGAAAACATAACGAAACCCAGTATTATGTATACTTACTATATGCTAGCAAAAATATTTTCAAAAGATAGGTTTGCCTACCTGGATTTGTTCCTATGTATAAGCAATTAATATTCGTGAGGATGGAGAAACATGTACATGTGCACACACACACACACACACACACACAATACACATATATCCCCACCCTCCACATATACAAACACACACATACACACATATACATATATTCCCACCCTCCACATCTGCACACACACACGCGCGCACACACACACACACACACACACACACACACACACACACACGGCCTGTCAACTCTCCAGAATCAGGTCCTGGAAGGCTGCCCCTGCACTGTGAGCCTGGTGAAACTCGTGGGGCAGAGTCAGTGATAGCAGTACCCAGAGGCAGCAGAGGGAGGCCTGATCTGTGTAGAAAGCTGACGGGGCGGGCAGCTCTGTGTCTCCTGCCAGCTCCTACTAACTCAGCCCAGCACAGAGAGGTGGCAGACTCCTTGTCCCCTCAAGCCACGTCATCCTCACTCTAATGATGCCAATGTTTTGACAGAGCTGAGCAACACAGCCGGTAGGTGTGAAGTTGGAATTAATTTCCCTCTGAAGGTCAAGTGCATTAATGAGCTGTCGGCTGCCTCGGCTTGCCGTTCCTTTTTGTTCTTTTTGCAAGGAGAAGAAATAGGGGAGGTAAGGTGTCACTCCCTAGAGCTTTGCTGTCCTTCTTTCAGAAGATGTGGCCCCTTTTCAGAGAAGCTGTAGACCCAGTGGGCAGACAGCTGGGCTCAGCTCCCACTCGCCCCGAGGAGCTCACAGCCCACTATATTTGGAAAGTCTCGACACTGGACTGACTTAGTGTTCAGAAATAAGGCATTTAAATAGATGAAATCTTAGAAAACAAAATGGATTGTATTGCATGTGCCAATCTGCAGCTCCATGGGATTGCTACTGGAGAGACCTTTTGCTGATCACGAGCGATTAGTAATGTCTGCCTGATCGATTAGCACTGTCTGCCTTGGGCATGGCCTAGGGTGGCTATAGCATTTGGAAATGACATCATGATATGTTGGCTGACATAGTGAAATCATGGCATCATTACATGTTAGCTGACAGAGTAGAATCATGATGTCATGACATGTTATCTTGACATGGTGGACTCATGACATCATGACATGTTAGCTAATATGAGATTCGTTACATCGTGGCATGTTAGCTGACATGGTGGAATCATGACATCATTACATGTTAGGTGACATGTTAGACTTATGGTATCCTACAGATTAGCTGACGTGGTAGAATCATGTACATGTTACCTGACATCATGACCTCATGTCTACCATCAGGCTTCTGTTTTACCCCAAGTGTTATTTGGACTGTTTTTTTGGATTGGTAGACTTTACTCAGGGCTTCAAGTTCATGATTCATTCTTCTACGTCCAGCTAAACACCTAGCCATGCTCTGCCCTGTGTTATCAAGTAAGCATTGTCCCAGTGACACCTTGTAGGTCAGCGATGACCTCAACAGGCAGCATGTGTGGACTTTTGGGCAAAGACGGAACTCAAGCAAAAATACAGTGTTTGCTTGTTGGGCTGTTGGGCATGATCTGGTTGAGACCAGATCCTCCAAGGTTGTAGGTATGAAGGGTTTGTGCACATGAGAACTGGAGTTGAAGGATGGTGTGCGTGGGCTTTAAATACATTTCTTGGCTTTTACATCATCCACAAAAGATCTGCCAAGAGAGGCCTATGCACCAAGACGCCAACACAGAAACAGCTTCCTTCCCTGAGAAGGACTCTTAAAGACCAGTGAGTGACCCAATAAGTAGATTATATTTTAAAAGGACATTGTAAAACCCCCCTATTAAAATAAAGAGAAGGAGAGGTTGTCGCCCCCCACCATCTGACTTTTATTACTATTGTCGTAGAGTTGTGTGGCTGGAGAAGGCAGGATTAGCAAAATAAATTCTGCAAAGAGAATGAAGTCTTCTCTCTAAGCTTGGGGGATTTAACAGAGATAAAATTCCACTCTCCTGTCTCAGTGACCTCCAGCAATTGCTCTGCAAGTGGGACATCTTCTCATGTCCATCCTCCGCATTCCATTCATCTGTTGCCATCTCCCAAACAGAAGGATGCTGACGGGGCTGACGCAGACTTGTGATCAGAAACAGCTGGATGCCTCTCAGATCCTGTACCTAAAGAGGAAGAAGACACGAGGGAGCCTGTCGGCTTGGTCTTCTTCCAGCTTAACAGGTTCCCAGGAAGATGCCTGCCCGGGAATTTAGATGCCTCTGTGTGCCAACTTAAACCTGAGATGGGCATTCCTGAAAATTGCTTATCCAAGATGGTTCCCTCCCCCGTTCTCAGATATGGTTGATCATGACAGCTGGAGTCACTAAGACTCTGCTGTATCCAGTATTGTGGTGCTATGGTCTGACTCCGAAGGGTTTCCCACAGGCTTCTATGTGAAATCCCCCACACACGCTGCTGGGACTATTGGAGAGAGCTTTGGGGAACTTTAAGAGTTAGGACCTGCCTGGAGAAAGTAGGTTCCTGAAGATGGACCCCTCTCTACTTCCTGTACCTCACTCTCGGCTTCCTGACTGCCAGGAGTGAAAGAAGTTCCACTGTTACACACACCTGTCACCATAGTGTTCTTCCTATGTCCACGGAACTAAATAACCACACACTGAATGCCAAGAAACTGTAGCCAGGACTAGTCCTTTCTCTCTTAGCTTGGTTCTGTTGAGCATTTTGTCACAGAGATGAGAAAGGTCATTACCATTCCATGGTTCATTTCTTCATTTGTTCAATGAGCAAACATTTAGTGAGTTGCAGCCCTATGCCAGCTCTGGGGACACAGCAGTGAACAAGGCAATGCCCCTGACTCATGGAGCAAACAATCTTGAACTTTTGTCAACTCCCCTCATTTGCCTGTTTAAGAAGCTCTCTCTGCTTCAGGGTCCAACTCTGCACCAACTATCTCTGTTCACCCCAAATCATCCTGTCACACCCCTTTGGAAAAAACCAGTGACGTTCTACTTAACCATCTCTTCCCTAGTGTTCCTTTTGCATGCGACATTCTGTCTTGTACATAGATAGCCAGGAGCTGATGTACCAACCTAGGTACAGACAGCTTGCACGGGGGGGGGGGGGGGGGGGGGGGTGGGGGGGATGCTACAGGTTCTAAAGCATTTATGTGAACTCAAGCAAGTGACTTAGCTTCACTGGGTCTCTCGCTGTTCTGTCTAGTGGGACCCATAAGTAGGTCTACTGTATAGGGTCTCTTTAAACACTAACAAAGGTAGCTGGTGAATCAGTTATTTAGCTCAATAGCTGGAGCACAACAAGGATTCAGATAGGTCAGCCTCTAGTCCTGTTTTATTGAACATGTTTTTAAAGAAAGATTTTTTTTCTTCCTTAATAAAGGGCCTGTGTGCACAACTGCATGGGGTATGCACATGTGGCGGCAGTTGCCTGTGGATGTTATAAGAGGCTGTGGGATTCTCCCTGGAGCCGGAGTGACAGCTGTTGTGAGCTACCTGATAAGGTGTGCTGGAACTGAACTTAGGTCCTCTGCAAGAGCGGTATGTCCTCTTAACCACTGAGCCATCTCTCCAGCCTCTTATTAAACAGATATTTATTGAGCGTGGTGACAGACATCATTGTGTCACCAGTAGTCTGGGTCTCTTTTCTTCGCTGGGAAGAGACACTTCCCAACCCTTTAGCATTCGAGGAAAGATGAGAAGTAGGCTGTGACCAATGAAGGACTGACAGAAATGATGTGTCAGTCACCACCAGCCTAGAATAAGTGACATCCCCTTTCACACACTCTGCAGTCAGTCTTCTTTGCCGCTTCTGTGGAGCAGTTTCTTCCAAGGTTCACACCTTCCATCTTGGAGGGAAACGTCTCAAGACATAAGCTGTAAAGGGGAAGTAAAACAACAGGGTGTTCTAGGATAGGATATTTGCAAGGAGGTGAAATCCTCCATCCTTCAGGAATGCTCCTTAAGACCAAAAGTAAACTCAAAATAGCTTCAGGAAGTCCCTGAAACTGACCAGATTCACTACTAGGCTCCTCCATTCCCAAGAGTGTAGAAACAGTAAAGACTACCGACAGTCACTCTTGGACAAGCCAAACAGTGAAGAACACTCTCAGACAAGCCCAGATGCCCTGGAAGAAGCAGAGCCCAATGAATCTGCCTGGAAGAGGCTCAAGTCAACTGAAGCACCTGGGAAGGACACTCTGGACCAGGTTGAGCTACCTGCAGGCAGTGAAATATGCTCCAGGTTTCCAGCTTTTGTGAGCTGTCAGCCATGCTGGGATGAGCTCTGGTGATGTACCTGTCTTTGAGTCATCTCTGCTCCTTTAAGTAAACCCCTCACCCACTTTCCTGTAAGTAACCCCAGTAGAACTACAACTTGGTTCACCAAGTTGGATATTGTGCCAACCATAACTTTGTTCTGCTGTGGGCTTCTTTTCTGGGGTCAGTAGGGGTATGTGTGTGTGTGTGTGTGTGTGTGTGTGTGTGTGTGTGTGTTGCATCTCCCCAGGAAATGTCTGTCACACAACAGCTGCACGTGGCTTCCAGTGCACGCCAATCTGATGGATGCAGCCCGGCATTTGAGTTTCCATTTTCCAGATAGGTCAGGTTGACAACCAAGGTTGCCATCACAATGACTAAATGTGGATTCTCTTCTCAATGCTCATCAATAAACAAAAAAGGAGAGAAATTCTTTTCTTCAAGTACGAGAAGCCAAGAAAAGCAAAAGATTCCCCATCTAAAGGTCTCATTTGGGACTGTCACTTTTTTTCTCCCAGAGAAACTTTCCAAGCATTTTATTGTTTGAAAATGTCATGCATGCATGCATATGTTGTTTTGATCAAATCCACTCATACTGTCTCCCTCAAAACCCTCCCATATCCCCCCCATCACTTTTCCTTCCCATCTTCATGTGCTTTTTTTTTTTTTTTTAAAGCCCACTGAGTCCACTTAGTGTTGCCTGGATGTGCATGGGTTTGCATGGGCAGCAGCCTATAGGGTCCATATCCTTGAAGAAAACTGACACTCACCTTCCCCTAGTAGCCTCCAGTTGCCAATAGTTCTCAAACTAGTGGTGAGACTTTATGGCTACCTCCCCTCAACCATGCTGGGATTCGGGCCTGCTTGATCTTGGGTAGGTTTTATGCATATAGTGGCAGCTGCTGTGAGTTACTTGTGCAAAGGAAAGCCTGTCCTCGTCCACCCCCTGATACCTCTGGTTGTTACGATCTTTCTGTGTGTGTGTGTGTGTGTGTGTGTGTGTGTGTGTGTGTGTCTTACTTACTGTTCCATCGCTGTGATAAGACACCATGTCCAAGGCAATGGATAGAAGAAAACGTTTATTGGCTGCTTACAATTTCACGGCTGGGAGCATGGCCGCGGGCAGGTGGGCATGTTGTTTGAGTAACAGCTAAGCGCTTACATCTTGAGACACAATCACAAGGCAATGAAAGCTAACTGAGAAGGGTTTGGGCTTTTGAAAGCTCAAAGCCCACCCCCAGTGACATACCTCCTCCATCAAGGTCACACCTCCTCATCCTTTCCAAACAACTGGGGACCGAGTATTCAAATATATGAGCCTATGGGGGCCATTCCCATTCAATCCACCACATTCCACACCCTGGCCCGCATAGGATTGTAGTCATATCCTAACGAAAAGTGCATTTATTCCAACTTCAAAAGTCCCCACCATCCTTCCACAGTCTCGGCACTGTTTAAAGTCCAACGTCTCTCCTGAGACTCAAGGCAACCTCTTAATTGTAACTCCCTGTAAAACCAAAAAAACCAAAATACATACTTCCAGCACACAACGGCACAGAACATACATTACCATTCCAAAAATGGAGGGATGGAGGTCTAGTGAGGAAATAATGAATCAAAGCAAGACTGAAACCCAGCAGAGCAAACGCCTGTCGCTTCTTGCCTGATGTCAGAAGGCTTACGTGGGGCTCGTGTACTCCAGCTTTGCTGTCTGCACTACAGTCTTTGAATATCTGAGCTGTGGCTTGGGGCTTGGCATCCACATGCCCATGTCGGGTTCTTGATGGGACCATGAGGCATGAGTGGGGACTACACACACATCCATTCAGTGTCTGAAAACATCAATTGGAATTGGGTGAGAGTACAGACCAAGGAGCCAGGACCTTAAACAAAAACAAAAACAAAAAATAATAATACCTGCTTACGTAAAGCGAAGAAGGGGATGCGCACAAATCATCGAAAGGGTTATTTGACCCTCTTAGAAACCTTAATTGCTGGTAATGGGCAGCCTGTTGGCTGGTATTTTATTAGCACTAATAGATTTTTACAGGACGTTTCTCACTCTGCTTTCCAAGAGCCTCGGGAATTCATTAAATATTTAAAAGTACTGCTAAGAGTTGTTCAGTTAAAGATGCCCCTTCTGATGAGGTTTCCCGCAAGTTAGAGACCCGGAGAGAGGAGGAGGTCCGCGCCGGATGGATGCTCGCTGTGCTGTCCGTCTGGGCAATCACAATCGAGAATGTTGACGGAGTACCTATTGCGCGCTGAGCGCCTCCGTGCTCAGCGCTTTGTGTCTGCGAGTTAAAAATAAAGGGGCTTGAGAGATGGCTCAGCAGGTAGAGGCACTTTGCAGCCGAGAATGATGATCCACAGGATGGAAGAGAGAGAAGTGGCTCCCACAGGTTGCCCTCTGACCTCCGCATGCGCACTGGAGTGCACATAGAATAAACACATAAACAAACAAATAGATATACGTAAGAACAAAGCCAGGGATTCCAGATTCTCTGATACTTACCCACTTAGGGGGAAACCGAAGCTTCGTCCTCAGAGGTAGGACTGGAGGCTTGGAGAGGGAGTGGAGGGATGCTGGCCAGAGGCGTCGGCTGGAAGAGGGCTTCCCCAAAGGGTGCTGCTGATGGGCTAGCTGTGTGGTCTCCTAACCTTCCTGAGCTGCTGCTTCCTCTTTGCAAGACAGAGATTCTTCTTCATTTGGCAGGGGAGGGGGTGAGGTCACAGGTCAGAGAACTCAGAAGAGGGGAGGTCAGAACTTGCAATATGGTTTCAGCCTTAGTCCACTTGTTTAGTAATGCGTTAACTGATGTATTAGTCCGGTTTCCTAGAGTGTACATGTGCATGTAAACGCACACAGACACAGACACAGACACACACACACACACACACACACACTTGTCACTAGAAGTTCAATATGCTATCCACTGAATCACAAAGCTACCTACACTTTTTTTTTTTTTTAAGATTTATTTCAGTAGATAAAGTTCTAATTTCTGCCCCTTCCAATATCTGTGATCTGCCGAAGCTTCTATGGGTCATTCATTCTCTTTATTCTCCATTGTTTTCATTTTCAGCCATAGAATGTGTTAATGGTGATTAATATAGCCCAGTGGTTTGAATGAGAGACAATCCCCATCACACTCACGCACACATGCCCTTGGGCACAGATATTTGAATTTTTGGTTCCCAGTTAATGGTGCTTTTTAGGGAGGTGGAGCCTTGCTGGAGGAAGATCATCTCTTGGGGTGGGCTTTAACAGTTCGTACCATGTTTAGTTCACTCTTCCTGCTTCCTGTTTATGGTTGAAGATGGGATCTATCAACTTTCTTCCCCAGCTGTCTGCTGTCACGACTCCTCCACCATACAGACTCTCTCCCTCTGGAACCCGAAGCTGAAATAATCCTTTCTTTCATGAGCGGCTTTTGGTTGTGGTGTTTTACCACAGCAGCAGAAAAGTGACTAATAACACCCAAGCTGGAGTGGTGCATGCAAGCAGATGTAAATGCTGCAAGGGTAGGTTGGGGAGGGGGATGCTTTCAGGTGTGAAGAAAATGCAGGAGCTGGGTAACTATTACAGCACACAAAAGTGCTTGCTCTTTCCTCTCTCCCTGCATCCCCTTTCCTTCATTCCTTCCTCTCCTTTTTTTCTTCCTTTCAAGCATCAACAATTTCTTGATTGCCCACAGTCTGTGACCGTTGAACATTTCATTGGCTCAATTCGTGCTTGTGGAGCATCCTGGCATGCTGGGCATTACTGTGGGCAATGGATGCACCACAGCAGAGGTGATGAGGGGATGGAGAGGATGAAAAATATGGCCAGATAACACTATATGCATGTGTAGAAACATCAGAACAAAAGAAGGAAAATGTTATAGGGAAACCAGGTTTTTTGATAGTTCATATACTAGTATCAGGTTAATGACTACAAAAGAAACGGGGAGATGCATGGATGGTCACAGGTAGTGACTGTTTGTTATTGCTATTAATTGTGATTAGGAACTGACATAGACCATTAGTTCCATTTCCTGGTCTCTCTCCCATGGATCTCAGTACTTTCTATTGCCTCATACTCTTCATGCATGGAATTATAATAGCCAGTGATCTTTCTTTGGAGGCTCATTTCCCACTTTCAACGTTTATTCTAAAAATGTTTCTTGAGCCCATACTCCGTAGTCGATGCTATGCTAGCCTTATAACATAGGGTAACAATACGGAACAGGGTCCATTTTATAACCCCCCTACATTTGTGAATCTCACATTAGTGTGAGAGAGAAACATCATATGAGCAACCAAAAATATTGTCACATGGTGGTAAGGAGCTGTGAAAAAATACAAATTGTGGATTTGGGTGAATGGTGGGAGGCAATTTTAAATGAATTGATTGAGCCAGCCTTATTAACAGGTGACTTTTAAGTCAACATACTAAGGGAGATGTAGAAAGATATTTGGAGAAGGAGCAATCTAGATAGCTGGAATAGCACATCCAAAGACCACTGGAGCCAGGTCTGGTGGTGTGGGTCTGCAGTCTCTGCTACTCACGAGGTTAAAGCAGTAGATTGCAAGTTCAAGGCCTACCTAGGCAATGATGTGTATCTCAAAACATCAAAGGGGACTGAGGAATGCAGCTCAGTGGTGGAGAGAGGGCTTCCCATGCACAAGACCCTGTGTCCAATCCCTTGTATCACAAAACCACTAGAATGGAGTGAGGCAGGGGTATTTGAAAACAGCTGGAATCAGAGGGAGGGGGATACAGTTGAGTGTATGATGGAGAAGGAAAGGATGTGGGGTGGGGAAAAGCTGTGGAAATGCCTACCAGTAGTGTTCTGCAGTGAGCCTCAGTTGCCCATTGACTGTCACATCTTCATCTCAAAGCCTCTGCATGCTTCCCCAAGGAATGAAAGTCAACTGAGTCTGCTCAGCAAATGAACTGTGAAGTTTATTTGACTCCAGACTTTAGTACCCAAATTGTGTCAAGGTCTCTGCCAGGACTCACGGAATTCATAGCAGGCACTTTAGGTTTTGTGAAGAGACACAAGAGATGTGTAAGTTTTGTGGGACACCATGCGGAGTGCATCTGTCAAAGTGCCTGTTTCAACAGTAAGTTGGGTTCATTCATTTTTTCCTGAATTCACTTTCTTCCATAGGTATGTAGTCACTTCCACTTTCTTTTGATAAGCGGTATAACTCACTTCATCTTTACCCTACCTTGTGATGTTCAAAGTGAGTCTCTGCCATTTAATTGGTGTGTTTAGTCTATTTATATTTAATGGAATTATTCATATGGTGAAATTTAAGAATGACATTTTATTGCTTGTGTTCTTCCTGTTCCCTCAACTTTTTCCTTCCCTGTCTTCTTGTAGGCAAGCTACTTAACACTTTTTAATATCCTGTCTTCGTGTATCTATGCTATTTTTGAGGATATCTGTGTATACATTTTTTATGTTTCCTCCAGGCATGAATATGTATTATTTCTTTGCATATGGGGTTTATAGTTGGTATGCCTTTTCTTTACAAATGTGACTGTTCTTTATGTCTTCCATAAATTTTGATTTTTAAAAAATCTATATCAGTGGCTTATTTCCCCTGTATGCAGGGTGTGCCTTCTATCTGGCTGTTTTAACTCTTTGATTGTGTGTGTATTTAAGTTTTATAAGATTGACAATGATGTGTCTGGATGCACATTTTTATATTATTTCTCGTCGAGGCTCACTATATTTCTCTATGTTGTGAGACTTCCTTCCCTGGGGAGATATAAACAAATGTTTAACTCTTATAAGGCCTCCAAACAAATGAAAATATCATTCTGCTAGAATCCAACTTGGGGAACCAATGAGTCTATTGGGTTTCCTTATAGAGCATGGGCGAGGGGTTCCTTACAGGAATGTAGATGACCTCAAAGCATCCACACTCAGAAAGCCTCACCCCAGCGTGGATGGTGCCTTCCCCTAGCTGCATAGATGGAGTCCTCCCTTCCACAGTCTATATACTGGAGCACCTCTTGGGGTCATGAGACCATGGACAGGACAGAACTACAATAAAGCTGGCCAGGAGGGACAACTAGAATTTCAGGTGAGGATCCCAACAGTCAACTAGCTCAACATTGGGTATCTCTTACAAGTAATTGCAGCAGTGCTGATGAACATGTCAGCCATTATACTCCGAGGACAGGGTTTACAACACCCCAAAACCATATATTTGTCTTTTTTCCAAAGTGATAGTACATTTTTCTGTTAACATCTTCAAAAAAAAATGATTTTCAATCTTATGCTCTCCTCTGGAACTTCGATGAAACGGACATTAGATTTATTATTATTATTATTATTATTATTATTATTATTATTATTATTATCTAGAAGGTTCTCAACACTCTGGTCCTCATTGAAAACTCTGTTTTTCTCTCTGTTGTTTAGATTGTTTAGTTCCCTTGGACTTGCCTGAAAGTCTACTGCTTTGTTCTGACAGAACCTACCCCTTGGGCTTTTCGCTCAGGTCCATGTGTTTTTCACCACCACTCCCAGTTCCCATCTGGCTCATTTTTGTGTCTTCTCCTTCTCTCCTGAATCTCCCTTTGCTCCCTTCACTTCAAGTAACAGGCGGTCCCTACATTTGTGTCATCTCTGGCTTGACATCTGCTGATTGTCATTTCCTATTTGACTTGAGATTTCCCTGGTTTGGGTATGGGGAGCAATTCTGTGCTCTACAATAGACGTTTTTAGTATGAGGTTGTACAGCTCCGGGTCTTGTTTCAATCTCTTGTTTTTGCAAGTAGCCAAACTGCTGAGGTTCTGGCTGACTTCTGTGGGCTCTGGTTTGAATAGCCATTGAATTCTCAAATCCTTTGCAACACTATCCTGGTGTCCTGTGTGCTACCTAGAGGCCAATAGGAAGCCTGGGTGGTATTTTCTTCTATAGCTTAATTTTCAAAGATATACCACCCCCAACCCCTGTGATCCTGCTTACTTTCATTCACAGTCTGTTTGAGGGCATGCCAAGGACTTCATTCAAAGTTTCTTAGTTCTCTCACACTTTAGGCAGATGATTGAAGAAGCCTGTGGATGGCTCACTCCTATAATCCTTGCCCCTCTTCATCTTCTACTAGGGTGAGGAGGATGTGCCCCATATTTGTTATCATTTGGGGACAGTTAAGAGGGTCTCTGTTGACATGGTGGAGGTAGGAAGGGTCATTCTTGTCTGCCAACAGCAATGTAGGACCGAGAAGATGGACAGAATTCCACTTCATGTTCACTGCAGGACTTGGCGAAAAAGGGGAGGAGGACCCCCATATTTGTGTTGATGGGTGGTGCCCCACCCTCTCTTTAGGAGCCTACTCTGTTCACAAGAGAAGGGGTGTAGTCTTATAGAGTTCTCTTAGACTTAAGCTGTATAGTCAAAAACACTGACTTCCGACCTCTCCCGGGCCTTTAGCTGGAGAATTTGTCTTTCCTCCCTTCCATTTCCTGTCTTTCCTTGGAGTGTGTGTGTATGTGATCCACATTCCTTGGTGTTTCTGAGCTGTGGCTACTCTAATGTCTAAGTTAGCATCTATTGGAGACTGTGGCTTACCTGCCATGCTGCACACCTAGCTCTCAGAGTCTCAGGTGTGGTTTCAGATGTGTGGTCAGCATGGCGGGGTGGGGGTGGGTTAGCTGTGTTTAGCAGAAGCAACAGAGTATAGTGGAGCAAACCACCCTACCCCGCTCTATTCACTGAAATAATCCCACACCTGGAGACATGGGTATTTGAAAGCAGT
Organism: Peromyscus attwateri; assembly: GCA_902168425.1. Lineage (NCBI taxonomy): Eukaryota > Metazoa > Chordata > Mammalia > Rodentia > Cricetidae > Peromyscus > Peromyscus attwateri. The sequence goes on along the minus strand of CABHPP010149171.1, from coordinate 10,961 downwards.
GTCTCAAGAAAATCCTCAGCATGGAGGTGACAGATCTGAGTCCAAATTTGAGAAGCTGTGTAGTGTCCCAGCTACATCTACCTGCTTAGCGTGGATTCCACTTACGGATAACAACATAGGCATTTCTTCTCTTTCCACCTATGTGTGTTATTTTTTTTTCTTTCCCCAAACAATGCTAACTTGGTAGATCATAAATACTGAAGTACCTTTCTGGTGTTAACAGCCTAGTGAATGGAATTATTAGCCGCTTCCTGGAAACAATTACCGAGACACTAAAATCGCTGTGAAGCTTGAAAGTTTGGGTCCTCCACTACGAAAGGAGGGCCTATGTAAACCCAAAAGTAGTGAATTCACCCAGAGAGAGCTGGGACGGCTGACCTGACACCTTCCAGAGTGTCTGGGAGAGGAGTGGGAGGGAGGAGGAGACCCAGAAGAACACAAGGCCCCACGCTGTTGTGCTGGTCCATTACAAAAAGAATCCGCTTTCAGCTTTGTTAACACAAAGCTTTTTTATCTCAGGGGCTCAGAGGGCTTTGTCACACAGGTAAATATTCTAGTCTCCTGCTGAGAACAGGAGAGGTCAGGCCCAGAGAGATTAGCTGAGACGCCTCTTTAAGGTCACATAGCCCGGCAGTGGCAAAGTAGAGAGTGGCCGGTAATGGGATTCGTCTGCTGACTATTGTATCAGCCTGAGACGCCGGGTGTGGAGAGCCAGGCTCCAAGAGGAGACAGGAGCTGGCCATAGACTGTGCATCTTAGCAGAATGTCACCACGGAAGGGACTTTTTTTTTGGGGGGGGGGGCTGAGGAGACTGTTAAATATGGTCTCCTTTGTTACTCAGACCTCACACTGAGATTCTGGAGAGTCAGATTTGCGGAGTTTGCATAGCCCATTCAAAAAAAGAGCCAGAAGGAGCAAGGAGGGTTCCTGGAGGCGCCTGATTCTCTCAGAGTTTCATGGCTTTCAAGTGAGGCATCAAGAGGAACCGACTAAGGAATGTGATTTCTCTAAAGCCAGTTTTGTACAATTCACGGTGATGATCTCAGGACCCCGATGAAGCTTCTTCGGAAGGAGTCACAGAGGCTTGGGAAGTCTGGATGGAACTTTGGTTCTGTGGTGGATTAGTGTGGTACCTCAGACAAGACACTTCCTAATTTTGTGCCTTTGCATGGGATATTGAGAAGTCTGACCCCATCGATTCCTTATCAAAACCCATCTATGAATGAGAAAGACAATCAGACCTCAGTTTCCCTTCCTGATAAGCTGGGCTGTGCATGGAGTCCATCCCACGGTGGTGTTCACGCAGCACTTGCATTTAATGTGTGGGTTGCAGAGCTTGGCCCCTGGGATGGTTCATCCCCATTGGCCAGTTTCATGACTGTAGCGGCTATCAGCTCAGCCGGCCAGACCCGGCCTAGAAGCGATGGGTCTATTCACTTCCTACAGTTACGGTTGTTCTATGGTTTGTCCCCGAATCCTCATCAACTGGATCCCAGTATTTCCAGATACAGTGTTCAGCACCCAGTTTGATTCCCGTTTTCGGGTAAATGACAAGCAGATGACACTTCCTATAAGTCTGTTCCAAACATTCCGTGGGCTGTGCCTACACTCCAGGTTTAGACACCATTCTCTCACCCAGCATCTTGTATGCTAGATATGGAAATCCTTAGAGATGAGGCAGTCTCAGGCCTATGGCTTTGGTTCTAGAATATGTCCTGTCACCCCTGTTCTATCTGCAGAGCTCACGCAGGAAGGACCGACTCTGTGGTTCTGATACTTTTTTTTCCTTTCCAAAGGAGAAATGAGGTTAGCCACAACACATAGTTCAGAGCCCTGGGTGTGGGCTTCCTGGCTCTGAGTAGCATAATGCATTGGAGTTAGGGAGAAAAGAAATGTGTCATGCAAGAAGTTATTTTGGATGATGGAGATGGTGCTTGTGCCTTAGTTCTAGAAACTTCCAGGAACAGAACTCATGTTAGAAGCACCAGAATTTGCCTGGAAATGTCCAGACAGTTTCATCTGTACTGGTGGGAGCAGTGAGCAGGTGTTCCAGGTCTCAGCCTGAATGGCGTGGGCTAGAGGGTGGACTGGCTTGCAGACTAAGAGTGATGAAATCCTTCTGGTGCTCTGTGTTGTTCTGTTTATTCCTGCCCACTGCGCCCTCCACATGTTGCTAGTCAACCTTTCAATGTAGGACAAGATAGCGTAAATGGAGATCCAGTTCTTCAACCTCTACTGTGCAGTGTGTCCTCAGTGTGTACAGGGGAGAAGGCACTGTGGAGTATTTGCACATAGGTGTAGAGATAGATGGATGGTAGATAGATAGATAGATAGATAGATAGATAGATAGATAGATAGATGATAGACAAAAGATAGATATACAGGTAGATGCATATAGGGACAGATAGATAATGGACAATTAGTTGACATATAGATAATAGATGATTGATTGACAGATGAATGGTAGACAAATAGGTCATAGATGATAGATAAATAAATAGGTGATAGAGAGATGATAGATTGATAGATAGATAGATAGATAGATAGACAGACAGACAGACAGATAGATAGATAGATAGACAGATAGTTAACAGATAGTGTGCTAATTGGGTTTTTGTCATAAGCCAGAATCATCTGGAAAGAGGGAACCTCAACTGAGAAAATGCCTCCACCATATTATCCTGGACACAAGCCAGTGGGGCATTTTCTTAAGTAGTGACTGATATGGGAGGGCCCAGGTCACTGTGGGTGGTACCATCCGTGGACTGGTGGTCCTGGGTTCTATAAGAAAGCAGGCTGAGCAAGCCATGAGGAGCAAGCCAGAGAACAGCTCCCCTCCATGGCCTCTGCATCAGCTCCTGCCTCCAGGTTCCTGCCCTGAGTTCCTACCCTGACTTCCCTCAGCAACAGAGTGTGGACCCGAGAGTTGTAGAGTCAAAGAAATCCTCCCCAAGTGGTTTTTGGTCAGAATGGTTTACAAGAGCCCCAGAAAGCAAACCAGACATACAGATAAAGAGACGGATGATAGACGGATCACACTAGACAGATGACAGCTATGGCTACACAGAGACTTACATATGTGATATTGTCTGTTGCCCCCTTGACATAACTAATACATGTGTTAAGTACATTAACCACACTGTGCTTAAACACACTGACCCAAACAAAGTGAAGGAAATAAAACCAAATGCTAGGAAGCTCATGGGGGCCAGGGAGTTCCCTCCATCAGCCCCTCTGGTTCTGCATGTCCCAGCCCCCCTCCTTCTTCCCCGCTCCCCAACCTTTGCTTCTCCTAGCCTCTCCCCTCCTGGCAGTAGGAGGCTCCTTTCCCAGCCTGTCCCCTCGGGGCCCTATAGAACCTTTTTACTTAAACATATATTGACCTAAGCCTTACTCCTCTGGATGAATTATACCACCGGCAGCAATCTGCAAGGCGTAAATCAACCTGCAACCCCAGGCAACTGTCTGCTGATGGCGCGGGATGGGGAAACCATCGCTTTCTGCAAACTCCGTGGACGGGGGTCTCTAAATTTTGTCCCCTGACAGCTCTTTCCTCACCTGCCTCATTTCTCCTCCTCTCTGTCTAGTTTCGTCTGGCTCTCTCTTCCCTCCTGCGTGATGAACAGAGACAAAAGGACTCCACCGGGGACCAAGAAGTCAAGAAGAGGGAAGTGTCTTGATTCTGACACCTTAAGGCATTCTGTCCCTGCCCGTCCATTCGTCCGTTCATTGGCTGAGCTGATGAAGGTGTCACGGGGTACACCCCGACTGTGATGGCCGTGATTAGCCTAAGTATTCCAGCATCTCTTGCAGGCATGCTCTGGTCTCTACACTAAGTGCTTCCACTGCCTGGGGACTGGATGGACTCTGGGTGCTCTCTAGAAAGCATATCTGCCTTTGTGGATATCTTTCTGGCCCCGCCGGCTTCGCCCTGAGTGACCTGCTCTGGTATTGCTTAGCTGTGCTGAGTTTGGGGTCATGGACTCAGATTAACATATCAGCTCAGTGCAAGAGCCTCTCTCCTTCCTCCATGATTTGAGATCCCTTTCTGTCTTGTTTTAATGGAAAGCAGCTTTTAATATTTGACCTGATGAATTTTGTGAAATATTAGCAAATATCCCACTCAAAGTATTTGGAGCTCGTAACTCACTCTTGGTCGGTACTCTTCCTGGACTATCCAGAGAGCCCAACCCCCCCACCCCTGCAGACTTTGGAGACCCCAAGCTGAGTCCAATAAAGTTTTCCCGGTAACAGAACGATGACAAGGGTTAGAGAAATGGCTCAGTTGATAAAGTGCTTGCCTTGCCAATAGGACCTGAGTTTGGATGCCCAGAGCCCATGTGAGAAAATCCAGGTGTGGTGGCATGTAAACACAGGTGCAGGGAGGCAGAGACAACCAAGACAGAGGTGCACACTTACAGCCTAAGTGGGTGACATCACCCTCCCCTTTCTTCTACTTTAACTGTGCTTGCTGATGAAGTCAGTGTGTCTGCAAGGGAGATCAATTCATGCATCAGTCGAGAAAACTGAAGCCCAAGAGTGTGAGGCTCTCACCACTGGGGCAGCATCAGAACAGGCAAGCGATCCGGCTATCATAATAAGGGTCCTAATCAAGGAAGCTGTCACAAAGAAAAACCCACAGGCTGGATGTTTTCCATGCATCAAGTTCCAGAGTCTCTCCTGGAACTGTATAAGGCCAGGTCTAGAAATATGTCCATTGTATAGATAGATAAACTGAGGGTCATGGAGTTTCCGTGTTTAGACTTAGGTCATTGGGAGAGGCCATGGCCAGGATCCCAAGTCAGACAAGCCTAAGTCTTAGAATGGTGTTTGTCGCTGTTGCTCGGCTGAGGATCCATCATTGTGTCCTGAAGACCAGGGATCCTCTGACCTAGAGAACTCAGGGTGGGCTCTGGGGGCCTTGTGAACCTTTGAAAATAGAAGTTTCGGATTTCACTATATACGTGCATCCTTTTTAGTAAGATACATTTTTTTTTAAGATTTATGTGCACATGTCTGTGTGTACCATATTTATCCAGGTGCCCACGGAGGCCAGACCCTTAGAGCTGGAGTTACAGACATTTGTGAACTGGCCAATGTGTGTACTGGAAATCAAACTCAGGTCCCCTGAAAGAGCCATCTCTCCAGCCCTCGTAGGCACCCTTTGAGCATGTGTCTACAGCCATCTCTTTATCATAAAAGGGGCCAAGGACCCCCAAATGAAAACCACAGCTTGGACAGCTGCAAGAGTTGAAGTGTTGAAGTGTGGGTACAAAAGCAGTGAGCGATGCCAGAACCAGCTCCACCCAGCTGGCCAAACCCTTCATCCGCACACTTCCTTTTGACTCTGAAACCCCACTTCTTATGGCCTGGGAGGGTGAACGAGTAAAACCCAACAAGCAGAGGAGACATGATTTCAAGTCATAAATATCATAGAATTGAGACGTGGAGCCAGTGAGGTCTGGGAGACCAGAGATTGTCCAGCTTGCCCCAGGATCAAAGGGAGGATTCGGAGCCCCTTCCCCTTCCCACCGGGTCTCCATGTCAGCAGCATGGTGCAGGGCAGGGAGGTGTCAAGAGGGGAGGCTTTCTTTGAAGTGTCAAGATAAGAGCCGTCTCCACCTCCCGTTAGTGTGAAAGTCTTTGCTCCAGGATTTGGGGAAGTGGGTGCATTTGGCTGTGTGTTTGAGGGCTGAAGAAGGAATAATGAGCAGAAGCAGACTCGACTGTGGGTACAGGATGTGTCTGGAACTGGCTAGAAAACTCTTGTGGCTCTCAATCCTCAAAAGACATGGGATGCTGAGGCCTGATGTTTTTTGTCTGTCTGTCTGTCTGTCTGTCTGTCCGTTTGCTTTTCCCCCAGTGGCCACTCTTGTGTAGATACCAGCTGGGAGGTTGAGGAGTTGAGTGGACAGAGCCTCCCTCCTACGCTGGTCTCATAACATCTTTTGCCCCGAGGCTAGATGAGTTTGGGTGAGTTTGGGCAAGTTTGTTCAGCCTCTCCAAACCTTAGTTTCCCTTCAGATTTTAAGAGTTGCCCCTGTGCCTAAGATTCCTTTGAAAATGAAATGAGATTACACAACCTGGTGATTTTCTTCCCATAACATCCATTGCATAAGAACATTCGGGAAAACTGAGTTATTCTCCTAGGTCTATGTGAGCTCTGGAGGCCAAAGGCCAGATCACATGGTGCCTTTTGCATGAAGATTAATTCCCCCTGTTTTAAATGCAATAGGCTAAAGGTTAAAATGCCCCCCCCCCCCCCCCACCCCCCCCCCCACATCTTCCTATCTCAGGTCAAGCACAAATAGCTCAGATGAGCCTCCTGGAGAGCTTAGACTCTGAGAAGTCTCTTAGCTTTTCTGTGTCCCAGTTCCTATGAGCATAAGTGAGGACATTTTACTGACATTTAATAATAGTACTAGATGCATTACCAGTTAGAGCACAGCCTAGCACATTCTAAGTACTGGATGATGTTAGCTGTGTTTTAAATACACCCAAGTTCCATTCGATAAGCAGACCAATCGATTAATTAATGCATTCACTCTCTGTCAACTGTAATCTATTTGTTTTTCATTTCTATTATGTGTATCTGTGTGTGGGTATGTGCATCACTTTCATGCAGTGCCTTAGGAGGCCAGAAGAGGGCAGCAGATCTCCCCAGACCTGGAGTTACAGTTGCTTGTGGGCTGCCACATATGGGTTGAACTCAGCATCTTTGCAAGAGCTGTTAGTGCTCTTAACCGCTGAGACCTCTATCCAGCCCCTAGTTGCAATATCTTGAGATGCTGAAGCATTTCCTTTGCTGGGTGCCAGGATTTTGAAGCACCCATTGATTGTGCCTATATACTAATATACTGAAATCTTAATTGAAGAAATAATATGTCCTCATCCAATTACTCATTCAGCCAGAAAACTTGAGGTCACACTGGGCTAGGCTACCCCTCTGCCGGAGTGGTAACTCTGGTGTGCCAAGCTTTGGTTTCATGAGCGTTCTCTTTCCCTACCTCGTGCACCTGGGATGCTCCTAACTGTCCTTCCTCCTTCAGCCTACTGCCATGGTAAACACTTAAGGAGAGGAATCTGTGTCATTCTCACAAGTCATCAAATGCAAGGAAGTCATCTCTAGCCCACGTGGTAGCAGTATAGAGGCTCCAGGGGACCCTAAGTTGCATATGACCTCTGAAGCGAGGACAACCTTGTGAGTGAATGTGTCTTCAACACATGGAGGCTGTCCTACCAGAGTGGCAGATCCCATCTTACCCTGTGATGCAACCTGTAGGGTTCCTGTGACACAGTCCCCACCCCTCACAGTTTTGATTCTTTTGTATCTCTTCCCCTGGTGGCCTCTGCTTCCTGGCAGTTTGTCTTGTGTGACTTGATTGGCACAAATAACCCCTTCTTCTTTCTGCTGCTACTCTGGTGACTGCTCTGTGCTGGACACACTGCCCAGAACTTCCCAGGAATTTCCTTTAGTAAAGCTAAGAAGCTTTCAGCTGGACTGTGTCCCCTGTGGGCCTTAGATGACATCACTTCCGCCACTGTGAGGGTGTCTGTCTAGAGTTGGGAAGGAAGACTCAGGAGTCCTGGATTCAATGGTGGTTTGGGGACAGTTCACTTCGCCAGTGCTTTGTGCTGTTGTTACTCAAAGCAACGTGCAGGGATGCAGATGAGGCTCAGTGGGGAGAATGTCCACCTACCATGCTCCAAGTCCCACTCTCCTACCATGCACCAAATCCCACCCTCCTAGCATGCACAAAGTTCCAGGTTCTACCCCCAATACCATATAAACCAGGCATGGTGGCACATGCCTGCAACCCCATCACTTGGGAGTTAGAGGCAGGAGGATAAGAAGTTCGAAGTCATCCTCTGTTGTGAGTTTGGGGCTAGCCTGGGATACATAAGAACCTGTCTTAAAAAGAAGGAGGGGGATTTGAGATGGGTTCATGGGTAATCTCGGGTCCTCTAGACTTCCTGTTTCTTTGTAGCCCATTACCAGTGGCCCTGTCCCCTCCAGTGGGTGTTTTGGATGATGGTGGAGATGTTCCCTTTGAGGTGATGGGAAGATGGAGTATGATGAGGGGGGTGAGAGCAGCAGACTAATGGGGGGGAAGTCTGACAACCTGAACCCTACTATGCTGGAGAAACTATGTGGGACACCTTAAGAAGACATACTTAGTCCTCTGGCAGTCCTGACTCTCCATCAACTAAGCCATCTCAATGGAGACTAAATCTTGGTACTCACTAAATCAGGAATGTCCAACACACTACCTCTGTTGCAGCGTGAGAAGCAGCAAGCTGGCTTACAATCATGGGATTCAGCCAGATGCACAGAGCATGCTCAGTCGGAAGGGGGAAGTTTCCCAGAATCCTGTGGGCAAAGTTAAGAGCAGCTAGAATATGATAAATATGCTGCCTAGCATCCTTTAGGCCTGTGACGTCTTCAGAGAATGGCGTAAGCTGAGGCCATGTGAGAGCTATAGGGAAAGATGTGCCCACTTGGAGAGAAAGACCACACTGACTTTGATCTTGCTCCATCTCTCCCTCTCTCCTTTCTCCACCTGGAGCTTCCCATGGCTAAACCCCTCTGGAGACCAGCAAGCAAGGCTACCTAGGTTAGTTTCTTGGGTTCAAAGCAAAGCAAAGAGGAAGGAGAGAGCCTGTCCCCGTCTCTGCTTCCTAGTGGAAATTAGACAGCCTGTGAGTCAGATGGAAATGCTTGAGATACATTGCCCTCCTGGGGGCCCCAGAGTTACTAAACCCCAAACCTGACTCCATCAGGTTTCTGTCACCTTTCCAGAGCTCATTACCAAAAGGAAGTCACACCTGCTCCCCACCCTTCCCAAATTTACCTGCTGCAGCCACCTGCTTGGATCTCCAGCTGCTGGAGGCTGACAGTTGGTCACAGAAGAGAACTGATTTCTCAAGAGAAAGAAGTGCGACGTGAAGGCAGACTCTGCAAGCCTGGGGTAAAGGGGAGGGTGGGACTGAGCCCCGCAGCCACAGTGCTCTCCAAGGCAAGGCGAAGACGGAAGGGGAACCCACCACACCAAACAGTCCACCCCTGACTCAAGGACTTCCTGGTCTTGCCTTGACTTCATTGTGTACCTTTTGGGTTTCCTGGCCTTGCAGACTGCTACTAATTAGTTTTTGTTCGAGTTAATCCAGCTTTTCAATTCGGGACTTCTTTCTCCTGCTAAGAGTTTAGGTTTGAAAATGTCACTAACAACCTTGATAATGTAGTGGGAAAGCCTCCACAGCCCGGGGAATTATACCTGATGAATAATATACTTAGCCAATCTCTTCCTAGAAGCCCTTCATCAACATATCAAAAGAACTGAAAAAGTGTGCCCTCTTTGACCCGAAAATTTCCTGTCTAGTGAAAAGAGGTTTTTGTTGAGTTTTTTTCCCCCTAAAGAAATAATTACTGAGGTGCACAAATATTCAATTAAAAATGTGATCAATGAGTTAGCCTTAGGTCTCTAGAGACAGGGAAGAATCTAATATTTAACAGAATATAATGATGATAATAATAAATGTTCAGTGTCTTCCTGTACTGGGCACAAACATAAATGTTTAGTCTACATTAATCTGATTCTTAACAACAATTTCTAATGAAGCAATGATTTTTTTTTCCCCAAGCACAGAACATTCAGACTTCAGCTAAGTAGTTGTCAAACCCTGGGCATGAAATCAAAGAGGCCTTATAGACTATTTGAAAAGTTATAAACCAATTGTTGAATATCTTTTCTATTCTCTGTCTGGAAGAGCATGCTTTCATAATGATACAGTGGGTCTGCAGGTTCGATCCTCAGATCCTGAATCTCCTTGGAATTCTGTCCCAGGATGGGGTGGCACAGAGCGAGACAGCTCCATCCACAGCATACCTTTGTCTTTTGCCACCCTGAATTGTCCTGTGAGGGGCCACAGGCAGATGTGAGGAAACACATCCAGTCCCCACTGAACCTCCATATAAGCAGAGCCCCCATTCCATGCCTCGGGTCTAGGGGTATGCATGCCGGGTGCGTGTCTGCTCCTCAGGAGGGTGTCCACAGAAGCAGATCCAGAAAGCAAAGTGGGATGTGTCTGGGGGCTGTGTGTGTAGAGAGTAGTTAGGAAGAGGGCACAGGTCTACTAAATAGAATACCCACAGACACCTCATCCTGTGGAGGGGTTGTCCCAGCAGGGAGACCAGACAAGTCAGTCTACTGATTTCCTCAGGGAAACATCAAAATGGGATGTGGGTCCATGACAACTCATCTTGATTGTCAAGAGAGAAGTTTAGGAGACTCGTGGTGCACAGTTCCAGGAGGGCCCAGGAGGGGATGCCTATGGCCAGTCCAATCAGGGAGCTCCGACTTAATCAATAGCTTAGTCCGCTGAGGGAGTTCAAGGATGGGCTCCGTCTACACAGTTCTAAGAACGCCACCGGAGCTGTCATTGGACCGAAGTGAGCTGTCTTCAGACCACCCCAACCAGTACATCCACGTGATCCTTAAAAACAAGATGGTGCCGAGGGTGGGGTGCACACACTTGTAATATCAACATTCAGAAGCCTGAAGCAGGAGGTTTGTGAGTTCAAGGCCAACCTGGGTTACATAGTGAGAGCCTGTCTCAAAATTACCATGAGTATGAATACTACTACTACTACTACTACTACTACTGATGATGATGATGATGATGATGATGATGATAGAATGAGATTATGTTAACAAACTGGGAGACAGCTATAAAATAGCATACTATTTCACCTTTAAATCTTTAAATTACATTTATCTATTTATTCATTTAGTGTGTGTGTGTGTGTGTGTGTGGTGTTTGTGTGCACTCACACACACAAGCCTGCATCACAGTGCTCATGTGGAGATCAGAGAACAACTTGCAGGATTGATTCTCTCTTTCCACCATGTTGGACCTGGAGACTGAACTCAGGTCATCAGGCTTGGCAGCAAGTGCCTTTC